>APFE030022158.1:179441-203708 GCA_000404065.3 Pinus taeda
TTTAAAACCAAACAAGGACTCTTTGAATGGCTTGTGATGTCGTTTGGTTTGTGTAATGCACCTGCAACTTTCATGCGGGTAATGGATGATGTCTTGCGTCCTTTTCTTGATGATTTCGTTATTGTCTACTTAGATGACATCTTAAGTTTTAGCAAGTCTAGAGAAGATCATGTCATGCATGTTAGGAAAGTACTTGATGTTTTGAAGAAGAATCAATTATTTCTTAAAATTTCAAAGTGTGAATTTGGAAAGACTTCTTTGGTTTATTTGGGACACATAGTAGGAGGAGGTGCTTTGAGAATTGATCCTGCTAAGATTGAGGCTATTGTGAAGTGGCCTACTCCCAAATCCATTACAGAGGTAAGAAGTTTTTTGGGTGCAGCTCAATATTGGAGGAAGCTCATCTCTAACTTCTCTTCTATAGCATCTCCTATGCATGCAGTAACAAGTGTGAAGCGTGCTTTCCAATGGGGAGGCAAGCAGCAAAAAGCTTTCGAATCTTTGAAAGAGAAGATTAGTTCAACTCCGGTCCTTGCATTACCGGATTTGAGACAGCCATTTGAGATACAAACCGATGCTAGTGATTATGCCATGGGTGCAGTTCTTCTACAGCATGGTAAGCCTATTGCTTTTCATTCTGAAACTTTTAATGGTGCTATTGTAAATTATCCTACCTATGATAAGGAGTTGTATGCATTGGTACAAAGCGTCAAAAAGTGGAAACACTATTTGATGTGCAAAGAAACTGTTATACATACCGACCATCAGCCCTTACAGTACCTGCAATCACAAAGCAAGTTACAACAGTCACGACACTTCAGATGGACGGGCTTCTTGCAACAATTCCATTTGGTAATAAGGTACAAGAAAGGTACTCTGAATAAAGTTGTTGATATTCTTTCAAGGCCTATTATTGGTGTTGTTACTTTACTTAAGAATGATTCCATTGTACATGATAGTTACATAGAATAGTATGCATCTAATGATGACTTTAAAGATGTGTATGCTAGCTTGAGTAAAGGGAATCATGTAGAGGAAAATGACTATCACATGCATAACAATTTGTTGTTTCATTTGGGAAAGTTGTGTATACCACAGGGGGAGAGAATAAATGTCATAAGAGAAGCTCATTCTTCTCTTATTGCTGGCCATTTTGGTGTAAGAAAAACAGTTTCACATCTACAGAGGTATTGTTATTGGCCTCACATGGCAGATTCTGTTTCAAAGTTCATAAGAGGTTGTTCATTATGTGCTACCAGCAAGCCTAGTAATAGGAGCCTTGGCTTGTATACTCCTTTGCCAGTACCTTCTAGACCATGGGAGAGCATCTCTATGGATTTTGTAGGAGGTTTGCCAAAATATAGAAAGCATCATGATTATTTATATGTAGTAGTTGATCGTTTCAGCAAAATGTGTATACTTATGCCTTGTAAGAAAACTATAACTGCTAAACAAACTGTTGAATTATTTTTTCATCATGTATGGATTCACTTTGGTTTGCCTACTTCCATTATTAGTGACAGGGATTCCAGATTTGTGGGGAATTTTTGGTCCAACCTATGGGAGATGATGGACACAAAGTTGAAGAAAAGTACTGCTTTCAATCCGCAAACAGATGGACAAACCGAAGTTGTGAACAGAACCATTGTGCACCTCTTGAGAGGATATTGCAACAAGCATCCCAAGCTTTGGGATGAACATTTGCACTACATACAACATGCTTACAACCATGCCAAGCACTCTTCCACAAACACCTCACCGTTTGAAGCTTGTTTTGGTTACTTGCCCAAATCACCTCTTGATTTCATTCTTGAAAAGATGATGCCATTGAGGGACATAGTGATATTGACAAAGCTCGTTCATTCCTTGAAACAATTCAACAAATACATTAGCAAATTCTAGAACAGCTTGAGAAGAGTCAAGGCAAGTACAAGGAAAGACACGACAAGCATAGAGTCGATCACAAGTTTCAAGAAGGGGATGAGGTATGGCTGTATATTAGTAAGGAAAGGATGTAAGGAGAAGGTAAAAAGCTAAAGCCTATTCGTTATGGTCCATTCAAAATCCTCAAGAAGGTTGGAAATAATGCTTTTCAATTAGACTTGCCATGCAAATGTATTATGTTGTTAATGTGAATAACTTATGTTTGTATGGACCTTCTTTGATCACTGATCATGAAAGTGCTTTTCAGCTGCCATCAATAGAAGATTTCTCGCCAGAATTCTTAGATGAGCTGAAAGAAGATCAATCCTTGACAGAAGGACACGCACTTCAAGGAGGGGCAATGTAGATTATGTTCGAGTTGGTTTCAAAGGCAGCAAACCAAACAAGGAAAAGTGGATGGAGGTGGACAGAGTGAGGGTGTTGTACCCTCACCTCTTTAACAGGTAGTTGAAGGCTTTTGGGGTCCAAAAGCTTCCCAATAGGGAGGCGTGATCAGGGGCTCATGTCCCAAGTGTCTTAAGATTCTCAAAAATTAAAGTGCTCAAAATTGGCTCAAACTTAAACAACTGGATAGAGCTCATCCTCTTGATTCTGGCGCCACAAACGGTTCGAAAAATGGTCTCCATATGAGAAAGTTATGACAAAAACAAAATCACCAATAACCCTTAATTTTTGAATTTTAAAAAAATAATAAAAAAAGAATATTCCACAGAATATCCCTGGGAATATTCCATGGAATATCCCTTTTGGGCAGACCAATCAGAATCTGCCACATGGCAAGCTCAGAAGCCAGCACGTGGCCCAAGGTGACATCAGCAATGCATTTCAAATTTTTTGTTAGTCGAATGGTGGCTTGAACCCACGACCTCCCTTATAATAGCACTTCGCCTTACCGTTGGGCCACAACAACGGCTGTTGAAAGCAATGCGAACCACTTTTTATTTAAATTTTAAAAATGGTTGCGGGCGGGAATGAAAGGGGCCAGCCCCGCATCCATATGACCACAGCCCAAAAACCATGGGCTAAACCATTAACCGCCCAAAACGGAATCCGAGGCAAGCATTTTTTCCAGTCACATGCAGGTTTAACGGGCCGTTAACTGACAGTTCAGTTAGGAGAACTTTTGGCAGAGCGGCTAATTTGGTGGACCCGCCATAATTGGCGAAGTTAACTGGACTCCAACTAAAGTTAGCTGGAGTGTTTCTAGGCATAATTGGAGGAAAACTTTAATGGGCCATAACTTTGGCTAGGAAAGGCGGTTTTGGACGATTTTTTTTTTTTTTTTTGATTTTGGGTATTTTCGACCTTCTGAAGTCATTGGCATAGGTCTTACAACATTCTGAGGTCATTTGCAGAGGTTTTGGAGCCATGGAAGTTCTAGGAGCCACTAGGGCCCACCATTGTGAGAACTGTATAGGGTTGCAGGTATCCGTTGGAGGTGAACCAACAGTCAATCCTGAAGGATTCAAGTGTTCTGAATCCGTTTTTACAGTCTATTACACCTGTAGAGACTTCTATTCAGCTGTATATTCATTTTGAGCATTTAATTAAGACGAGGACAAGCCCATTTGGGAGCCTTGGACCCAGCAGACATAGCCCAGGAGGGGTGAACTGCTTAATCAACTTGTTTTGCATCTGCGGTTGATTTATTTTGCAGAACAAATTCGTTTTAATGTGTTAAACCGTAAAAGGAAATAACTCTACTATGCTTAAATGGATCATGAACAATTGAAAATTTCATTTGTTTCTTTACTGCAAGACATGGGCATCTTTTAAACATGTTTATTATTGAATTGAATACCTTGCAAACCATTTACAAGTAGTTTCAAATTCAGATCATGCAACATCTGAGAAAAAGTCTCCAAAATTGGTGGAATGATGGACACAATTCATTATGGAAAATGTGATGGTTGCATAGCACCAATCAACATGCTTTTGTGTTTGTTTGTTGTGACTAGTGCTCAGGAAGTAATTCAACAATTTAACTTGATAAAATGGTTCATGAATTCACTCAACAACAATATTGCATTTAGTTTTATATTTTTGGAAATATTCCATGTGGTTGAAAAAATACTCTATTAAATGATTTATTGTAACTACTACCAAATCACCCAAAATTTTTGGACATATCCAAAATTTTGAGTCCCCCTATTCTTTCCTAAGGTCGTAGAGGTTATGGTTAGGTTTTGAATTAATCGATTCCCCATGACCTATTGCTATCAAACCCTGTCTATACCTTCTTGATCTACATTGCCTCTACCCCCTTGGTTTATCATGGTTCTCATCTTAGCCTGAGCATTATGGTTTTGGTAATTTTGTTTCTTTTGAAACCCTATGTCATCATGAGTGTGTTCAACATCATCTTAAAAGTTAGGTTAATAAAGAGATTCCAATTGTAGATGCAAACTAATTTTCATAAACCTTGATGTTGTGGCTTGTGTACCTCTCTAAAAAAGGTATCTAATATATTTTAGGCATTTCCATTAATGAGGTGAAGGTCTCATGGACCTTGTAGAACTCACTTACACCAAACTTTTAATTCCCTTGTTTATGATATTTAAGGCTTTATGTTGAAACACATATAAATTCATTATCCTCCGAGATATGAAATATTTATAACTTATTATGGCATGCAAGGAAATCTATTAAGTTCATACAAACACACAAGTTACACCACCCAACAAAACCCTAAAAGGAGGGCAAGCATAACATGATATTTATGCTTCTAAGGAAACTCATTCATTGACGAGGGTCATTGGAACAGTCTCTCGAAAAATGGAACAAAGGCCTCATTTGTCGAATGCTCATCCCACTTATGGAATAATCCAATAAATTCAAAAATTGGTAAGGTATAGGCCCTCAAGTTCATACTTGTTCATGGCATGTTCGCATTAGCACACAATGGAAGGGTAATGTGTTTCACACCCAACATTGTGACCATGTGAAGTGATTAACATTACGTGAAGGGAATGCGATGAGTATATGAATAAAGGAGCATCAACATGCTTCTAAAACATCCATTGACTATTGCATATATCGCAATGCACCGTAATAGACAGGTGGATGTGCTATGGAGAGAGAAACACCACATACATTACTGTGCAAAGTGTATGCACTAGCATGCAAAGAAAATTAAGTGGACATGGCATGG
The DNA here is from genome assembly GCA_000404065.3 of Pinus taeda. Taxonomy (NCBI): domain Eukaryota; kingdom Viridiplantae; phylum Streptophyta; class Pinopsida; order Pinales; family Pinaceae; genus Pinus; species Pinus taeda. Next base: position 184,537 of record APFE030022158.1, read on the forward strand.
GTATACGATACAATGCTTGCATTAAATTATAATTTGACGTGACACCACTCAAAATTTTATGAAGAGGAAGGTATAAATTTGGTTACATAAGCCTAACATGTTCTTTCGAAGATGCTACATTCTGAGAATTAGCTGAGAATTAGCTATGTTTCAAGACACGAGGTTCAACACTTTGCTATAATAATTATTGGAATCAAAGAAAATTAGGGTCTCCAAACTATATGCATATGACTATGCACTATAACGAAAGGCAGCAGCCCAAATAACATTTGGAAGGCATATCAGAGTATGACTATTCTCTGAGATAATCAACCTTTGAGCAAGTTTAACTAGTCCATATTTAGTAAAAGGTGCAGATGTCATGACCGCATGTGTTTTGAGTTGTGTGTCTCTGGAATCACCATGACCATGATGTAAGAAACCTGTGAGAAAAGATATAATTGAAAGGTGTAAGAGAGCAAAGCAATATTCCTAGGCTTTCATGAATGCGCTAACACCCAATCCCCAAAGTGAATATAATACCATAGGTCACACACAAAGTAATCCAAAAGAAGAAACTGATATTCATATAGCGAGACACGTGATCGACTATGTATATCAAGTGTAATCAGGACATGATAACATACATTCTTCTAGCCAGGAAAAGAATCATTATGATGAAGAAAAGTAGAGGTGGTGTGCCCAAATAGTGCAGAGAGATAATGTTGAGATTGTTTGAGAAGTGTGATACATTGGGTATTATTGCATTGTAGTGCATGGTACATTTATATATATCAAATGCGTTGAAAGCATAGGTTTCTTGTAGGTCATATCGGTACACGAAATGGTTTGTAGTGGTATCAAAACAAACTTTCACGTGGATTCTTGTAGGATGGTTCTGGTGTGTAGATATGGGCCACATAGAAAGTACCAAAGTGAGGTTTCTCGTTTATCTGGGCTACTATATATCATTGCAGACTCAAAGACCTGCAAATTTAAAAGGGCCAACATGGGTCTAAGGCAAGAGATGGTTGTTTCAAGCACAATAGCTTTGAGTTTCGTCTCTCTGTGTAGCATGATCACTTGGTTGTGTTGGAAAAAAATTGCAGACTCAAAAACCTGCAAATTTAAAAGGGCCAACATGGGTCTAAGGCAAGAGATGGTTGTTTCAAGCACAATAGCTTTGAGTTTCATCTCTCTCTGTAGCATGATCACTCGGTTGTGTTGGAAAAAAATGAGTTATGGAAAAAGAAGCTTTCCTTCAAGCACCACGGGATGGGGTTCTCTCAATTTGTCAAGTACGAAAAGACCAAATCGCATGCAACATAGAAATGCTTGGTTGTAGATCGTAACATTAATCTTCAACCATAATATGGTTTACATTGGGATATGGAGATGCTGCTAGTCGCAGGTTGCAACTCTAGGATGCAAAGAAAATCACGATGTGAAATTGAGGCTAGAAAGAGAATTGGTGACCAAGAAGGGAGAATGTCACTCACAGGTCGCTAATCGTGTTAAACTAATCCTACCGGATTTGTTGTATATTGAGGATAGAAGAGAATTGGTGACCAAGAAGGGAGAATGTCACTCACAAGTCGCTAATTATGTTAAACTAATTCTACCAGATTTGCTGTATATTACTAGGTTTTTTTTGTTTTCGTTTTTGTTTTTTTTCCATATGGATAAATTATTCAACGTAACTGTCTCCCTTTGTTTCTTCATATGTATAAATTCTTGTGTTTGATAAATAAAAGATAATGATTCATATTTGGTGAAGTTCGTTATGGACTTGACAGTGGTATCAAAGCGATGCTCGGAGGCACCGATCGCACTGTTTCGTGAGAGACTGTTATTGCCAGGAGAAGAAGCGTGTGGCAGAAACGTGAATCCTAAGTGGTTTTGGAAACCACTCTCCTCGCATTAACATAGAGAGGATCGGAGGCATGACTGCATTTTGTTCTGTGAGACTGTTATTTCCCGGAGAAGAGGCGTGTGGCAGCAACGTGAATCCTCAGTGGTTTTGGAAACCACTGTCCTGGCATTAACATAGAAAGGCTCGGAGATCCGTCGACCTGGAAAAGTATGCGTGTTGTGTGAGAAACTGTTGTGGTGATTGTGTTCATCCGAGACTAGAGAAAGTGCGTCAGTAAGGGTCTCAAAAGACTCTGTTTTTTTGTGTTCTTTTTCAAAGGAACTGAGAAGTGGATCCATATCCACATTGAAATCCTCCGTAAGTTTCAATAAGTGTGTGTTGTGGCATGGTTGGTGTGATCGATTAGAGAGGACAAACCTATAACTGTTTGGAGGTCGGTGCGAGAAAACCCCCAACCTGCCATTGTTTGGATTCAGTACAGTGAAGTATGTGCTTAGTGTATTTCATCGGTGTTGCAGTGAAGGCGGTGTTGTGGCACAACATCGAACCCTGTGCAGAGTGACTTCGAGCATCACTTTGATTAGGCTTTGAGACGAGTTGGTGGAGAGGTGAAATTGTCGATGGTTGTTGAAACAGTCAGTTAAAATGCAGTTGTTTTTTTTGGAAAAATAAAAATAAAAAATAAGGGAAATCTATGCCTGTTTGTAGTTGCGCCTATAAGTTAAAACAAAGTTTTTTTGTTTAAAGAGAAATTTTTGCCTTGTTTTGGATGTAACAAAAGAATTGAGCACTATTGAATCTCCAAGTTAAAACATAGTGTTTTTATGAGAAATTTGTGTCTCGATGTGGTTAAAACAGAAGTTTTTTTTTAAGGAATTACATGCCAGTGATTTAAAACAGAATTTTTTATGTAGTTATATAAAATTATTTTAAAAAATATGAACTCCTTGGTATCCTTAATTGGGATAGTTATGTCATGAAAGGAAAATTACGAGGAATGGTTTATGCTGCCCATTTTTTTTTGGAAGGAAACTCACATCATAGAATGGTAATTAAGGTTTATCTCATAAATGCTCCTTTTCGGTTGGAAACCCTGTGACGGTCCTCTCCCTTGAAGTGACATAAAAATATTCGAATAAATGATTTACTCAACCAAAGAAATGTAAAACTCATGAAAATTTATCCCTATGGATGAATTTTGCATTATGATCTGAGGCATTTTGCAAGTTGTCTTGTAGGGACCAAATGTATACTTTGAGGCTCCTAAACAAGTTGCAAACCTGATCCTATGGAGACTCTAAGGAAAAATCTTTGAAATATGGCCAACGTTGGAGATAAAAAGCATATTTTAAAAACTTTTGACGTGATGGGTGTTGGAATTAGTGAAAACATTAAAAGAAAATTCACCATGGTAATTGTATTTATTTTCTTAACCATTGATGAATGCTAACCGAAAGTTGGGGTCGAAGGTTGGGTTTAATCTGTTGTTTGAACAACTGATGATTTTGCACAGGATCTAGATGAGTTTTTTCTTAAGATTTATTGTGATTATATGTAACATTTTGGGTTGATTTTCTTAAATTATTCCACGCTCACCCAATCTCCCACTCATTAGATTCTCAAACAATTTGGTTGAATCCGTGTTTCAAATGGATCCAGACGGGTGCCAGATTTGTTTTTTTGTTCAGAAGAAAACATTATATAGTATTTCTATTATATTTCAAAAAGATTCATATACATATGTGAAGGCTAAATTTTCGGATTGTTATCCAAAACACATCATGATTGCAGCTTTACATCCCTATTACATAATAACAAAAATGAGCACTATCTGTAGCAATATACAAAAACTGAAGAATGAACCTGTATAATAGTATAGTGTAGCCTGTCCCTGTTTAAAAACCTTATCTAATATAATAAAACCAGGTGCATAGCAGATTTTGCCCTTTTAAATACCTGGCATAGAAAAAGGTTGTATGGATCATGTTAAATGATTTATAGAGATGCATAATTGCCACTTTTCATCTGAAGACTTTAAGCCTTTTTTTGATAGCTTATTCGCTTGCTCATTTTGACCCCACTTTATATGAGTGATAGGGCACTGAGTAGGCCTCCATAGTGATTTTATCCTGCCAATCCATCCAGCGAGGTTGTCATTTTTGATATTATTGTTCCCCTTCACAAGATCAATGATTATTTTAGAATCCCGGTAGATGTTAATGGGGCCGATGTCCATGAAAGAGCAGAAAGTAAGCAGTGCATGAAGGGCCATGGCCTCAGCTTTATTATTTGACCCTTTGCCACCATTCCAATACATGTAGTAGTGAAGATCTCTTGAGACAGATGTATACTCCGCATGCGCACTTTCCATCTTTTGCTGCTCCATCGAAGTGCGCCCTTGGGATAAGAAGCTGGCTGTTATCAGTGACTGTTTTTTGATGCATCTTCTATTGTGGGATGATTGGAAGAATCGAATAGTAGTATGGGATTATCTTATCAAATAACTGCCCAAAGTTCTCCTTGTTGTTCTGAAAAATCTTCTTATTTCTCCATTTCCATATAAACTAGTTAACAATTAAAGCAATGGGGCGCCAAACAAATTTCTGAGAGGCCCACCATATGTAAGCTTTTGTTATGGTGGGATGGTTAACAAATGGAAAACCAAAGAATGATGCCATCTGCTTCCATAATATATGAGATAGTGGACAACTTAAGAAAATATGCAAGTTATCTTTTGTATTAGAGAAACAGATTATGCATATGGCAGGCCTTGCCATTTCCTTTTTTGTAGATTAGTCCATGTGAGATTTTTGTTATTATAAACAAGCCATGAAAACAAAATTATTTTTATAGGGTAGCCAGACTTCCAAAAGGGAGTAAGGAAAGGGTTCCTGAGCGTATACACTGTTATGTTCTATAAGGAAAGATATATATCACTGACTAACACATTTGGCTAACCTTTCTTAACCTGCCAAATAATTCTGTCTCTGTCCTCCGTTTTGAATAGCCGTGCATTTTTCATTGTCCAGATAATCTTCTCCCATTGTGCAGCCATTGTTCCTTGCAATCCTAACACTCTATTCGATTTCCATATCAGAATAGCATCCTTCCATTCTTCGATTACTTGTGCCCAGTGAAAGAGACCCTTTTGGTGGAGGAGCGCAAGAAGTGGAGGAGGAAACGGGGATTCCATCTCTACCCCCATGGTTGCATCAAAGCCAATAAGGATATTGTTTCCAGTATTCAATTTCCAGATTATGTACCTTTTGAAAAATGGGAGGATCTTTTGGAAGCTTCTCCATATCATTGATCCATTAGATTGCCACATAAAATCGTTCCTGTACTATAAATGAATATCTTTATTCCCCATATATTTCATTCTGATAGCTTTACACCATAGACTTTCTCCGAAGACTGTTCTCCATAATGTTTTGCAAAGAAGCGCGAGGCCGAAAATATGAAGGTTCATTAAGCTCCAGCCCCCCATTTTTTTGGGGAGAGTAATGTTATCAAGTTTAGTGAGATGACATTTCTTCTTCTCCATACCTCCACCCCAAATAAAAGTAGCCATTAGACTATTTAACTTCTTAATAATAGTTGAGGGGATGAAAAACTGATGCGCCCAGTAAACAAAAATCCTAGCTAGAACCAATTGAGAGAGTATCATTCTGCCAGCTAAGGATAGGCATTTATATTCCCACCCCGAAATTTTCTTATAGAATCTGTAGGTGATCCATGCCCAATCAGATATGTTGTATCCTGTGGGCTTGAGATGATAATCGAGGTATTTTATACCCTCATTAATGGAAACTGCCTGAATGTTATATTGTTGTGATATATATTCCATCTCCTCCATTTTAACATTGCCGAAATGAAATGAGGACTTCTCTAAATTTATAATTAGCCCCGTGGCTTTTTGAAATGATAATAATAGCCCATGCATAAAAAGCCATGTATGCCTACAAAGCATAGCAAAGAGTAAGACATCATCCACAAAGAGATTGTGAGTAATAGAGTTACCTCTGGATATAGAAAGAGGATCAATATTTCCATCACCAACCGCTTTATTTATCTGAAGACTGAGTGTATCCATGACCAGGATGAATAAGAGAGGTGATAGGGAGCATCCTTGGCACAAACCTCTTTCAGCTGTGAAGAAAGATGTGGGATATCTGTTAATTAGAATGACAAAGTTTACCCCTTCCACACAGGCCATGATCCATTTGGTACATCGGTCGTCCAACCCGATTCTAATTAGTAAGCATCTCAGATAGCCCCAATCTAAACAGTCGTATGCTTTCTTTAGATCAATTTTGAGGATGGCAGCTCCAATTCTTTTCGTCTTCATTGAATGCAAAGCTTCTTGTGCAATAGCCACTACATCTAAGATGTTTCTTCCACTCAGAAACCCATGTTGTTCTTTAGAGATATGTGTTGCTATGATGCCATGGATTCTTTCAGCTATTAATTTTGATATAATTTTGTAGATGGCATTGCATAGAGAAATCTGCCTGAAATCTGCAAAGATAGAAGATTCCTTTTTTTCAGAATCAAAGTTATGTAGGTCGAAGAGATGATATGATGAATCTTCCCTTTAATCCTGGTCTCTTCAACCATCCCCAATATGTCATTTTTCATCATTGCAAAGAAATGTATAAAAATGTCTATGGTCTAGCCATTAGGGCCAAGGCACTTGTCTGTCTTAAAAGATTTCATTACAGAAAGTAATTCTTCCTCTGAAACAGCAACATATAGTCTTGAATTTTCTTCTTCCTTAAACATCTTTGGGAAAGGTTCAATGCCCCACATTATGTCTTCTATACTTCTATTAGCATCCCAGGAATAAGCCTTTTAAAGTATTTGATTGCTTCTTTTGATATATCTTCTTTGGAGTGAAATGTGGCCTCCTCTTCATTTTTTATTTTCCATATAGCATTTGAAACTCGTCTTTTTCTTGCAAAATGATGGAAGAATTTTGTGTTTTTATCACCTTCTTGCAGCCAAGTAACTCTGCTTTTTAGCCTCCACGATTTTTCTTCCATTTGCAAAATTTTCTGCTTTCTTTTTCGGAGCTCCCAAATCCGCACTCTACTGTTCCATGCAAACTTATGGGACGCCATACCCTCGGCAATCTCTTTTATCTCTTCTTTGATCTTCATTAATTCAAGACTAAATTTTTTCTTTTTCTGAATCTGCCAATCTTTAACTCTTGATGTGAGGATCCTCATTTTATTGATTAGGTTTTCAGTCGAAGAATCCTTCGATGAAGGATATTTGGCTCTCCAAACATCACCGACCATGCAATTGAAAGATTCATCCTCCAGCCAATACCTATTAAATTTAAAAGGATATTTCTTTGGAGGATTATGTTCCATCCATTGTAATGAAATTGGTTTGTGGTCCAAAACGAACATAGGGAGGATGAGAGAGCTCAGAATTCCATGATTTTCAAGCAGCTTTCCATGCAAGATGAATCTGTCCAACCTTTTAGCAATGTAGGCTTCTTCTGCTCTTCCATTGTCCCAGGTGGGAGCAAAAGGGTCAGGACTTATGTCAATCAAATAATTTTGCAGCATAGCTTCCCTGATTTTTTCCCCAATAGGATTAGATTTTTCCCCTTTCCCCACACTTTGTCTGGTCCCAAGGTGCAATTTAAATCTCCAGCGATGAGGAGAGTATCTATCTCCAAAATACCAGAGGCAAAAAACAAGTTCCAAAAGGATTCTTTGTTTCTATATGGAGCATAAACATTGAGAATGTGGAAGCTTTCTACATATCCTCTGTATTTGGCAACCACCAAAAATCCCCCTAGACAATGGAAAGTAACTCCTTTAATCCATCTTGAATCCCATAATACAACAAGACCGCCTAAAAGGCCATTTACCTTCGTTGCCACCATATACCATGTTGGTAGCATACGCCTGAAGAAAGCGATAGAATCCAATATGTCATGCATTGTTTCTTGGACAAGAATCAACCTGTATGGGGCAGAGGCAAAAAGTTCTTTTAGAGCTAAATATTTGGGGTCAACTCCAAGACCCCTTATGTTAATAGAAAGAATATTCATCATCTGGAAGTATTTTCGGGAAATTCTACTCTAAGAGGCCCAGGTTCAGTATAATTTGAGATGGGGACATCAATGAGGGAAGACTCCTGGAAAGTGAGGCTACGAGAGTCACATCTGCCCCTGAAGTGTGTACTTCCCTTGTTGTTTTTCCTGTGCACAGTGATGTTTTTTGCCGAATTGGGACTTATGACCAGAGAAGATTCGCGACAGGGTTTATGGATAGTCAAGGGGAGCAGATGTAGTAATTCTTTTCAGAGGATCATTTCAATATCACTCCCAATGGAGTTGGTAGGGGAATTGAATGGAGTAGCGAAGGGGGAAATCAAGGATAAGGGCTCTTTCCCCTTAGGATCAGAGCAATTCGACAGTAAGCGAACAGGTCTGTCAGGCGATGATGAAGAAGAGGGGATAATATGGATGGGGACATTCATTTGGGACAAATCATTGCCAATAGGAACCGAAGATGGGGATTTAACAGTAATATCAAGCGGGGGACCCAGAGGAGGAGGCTAGGGTGAAAAGGTGGAATCACTAGTAGCATTAAGATCTCCCATAGATAAAGATCTAGGAATGGGATTGGAAGGAGATTTTACAATCCTGGGCGAAAGGAAAGGATGGTGAGTCAGACTCTCTGACAATTGCAGTGAATTTTGGACATTATTACAAACAGGAGGAGAAATGTTATGATCAGAGGGAGTCGCTTCATTGAAAAATAAGGGAACTCCTTCATTCTTTTTAGGAAAGTGAGCTGTGGCTCAAGCGAGATGATCCATCTTATAAACTCTTTTCCAGACCTTTCTTTGCTGCTTCCAGGGGCAACCATTTTTTAAATGACCCATCTTATGACAGATGGAGCACCTAAAAGGTACTCCCCAATAATCTAATCTTTGAGTGGTAAATAGGTTACCCCAATTCAAAATAATGTGGTCGGGAAAACCACCTCTATAGTCTCTCTCAATCAAAATCCACACAACGCACTTGTCCCTTGCACCTAAACAACGGGGGTCAACAAATACGAATTTATTGATAGCATTTCCAATGAAGGAAAGAGATTCCTTCGTCCACAATTCTAATGGTAGTGCTGGTAATTTTACCCATATGAAATTATTCTGTGGAGTATTTCTGAGAGGGTCGAAACCAATAAACCACCTGTGGAGAGCTAAGAAACTCCGCCCATGCACCCACGGCAGACCCCAAATTATATACAGATCTTTAACTTCCAAAAAATGGATGTTGTACCAATCACGCATAAGGCAGAAAATGGTAGGAGTATATCCTAAGAGAGGGTTCCATCTGGCTGAGAGCCATGCCTTCATCTATTCATCTGACATGTTTGGAAAATGCCACTTTCCAATGAGAGCCCTTGATTGCAGGCTAGCGATTATGTCCTTTAGTTTGACTCCATCCAAACATATAGCTGAAGGGGGATAGTGATTTTGGCAGGACAGAAAACCTTTTCGCGATGGGGAGCCGAGGGAGAGGATACATTCAAATCAGCCATGAGATTGGTCGGAAGTAGGCGTTCAGCCAAATTAGATTTCTAGTCAGATAATTTGGTAGAACTTTGGTATTTTTCTTTAGCCTCCATCGCAACTTTTACCAGGTACGACGTGTCGGACTCACTGTAGAGAATGTCCATTCAGTGATAGAGAATGACTCATGTCAGCAAGCGGATAGGTCAATGCCAAAAGCATGGAGAGTAAATGCCAAAATAGGTAGAAATAAATGAAAGCCAAGTAAAGAGTGACCTCGGGATGTCAACGGGATGGACGGAAAGTAGAAAATCTTTCAGAAAGGTTAGGAGAGTAAATGCCAAGACAGGGAGAGTAAATGGTAGGAATTTCAAAAAGTTGCCTTGGGATATTGGCAGGCAGCTCAATTAAGGAAAATCTGTACAGAAATATAGAAAGTACCATTAGCAATAACGAGGAGCGAATATAGAAATAGGCCCATGTCCTCCAGACATTAATAGAAAGTAGAAATAATTATGTGAAATGACTAAAAAAGTTGAATGGCGGAAGATGAGGGAGGTCGTAAGCCCCAAAAATAGGATGGGAAACAAGGTGGCAGTGTACAGAGGATAGAAAGATGGATAGGATATAACAATTGGAGTCCACGTCGATACACCGGGAAATGGGACCTCCCGACGATGGAAAATAAGAAGAGTTCGAACCAGCAAAAAAATTCAAGCTGCGAAGAAGGATGCCGAACAGACGATACAACAGAAGATGCAATCACAAATGCTCCATACAATGAAACATCTTTAATCTAATCACCAGGCAAGGCCATTAATTCACAAAGAGATCTATGAAAAATCCACGGATGGCCAAAAAACTCTCTTAAAATCGATTCTTGACTGCGTATCAATTATATCCCATATACAGTGAAATTTGATACGAATAAGAACTAAGGGTGCTCCCGACAATGGTAGCAAAACAGAGTGTTAAACGCCCAGAAAATTCTATGAGGAAGAGACGGGACAAATGATACAGCAGCAGAAGAATTCAAGAATGCACCACCATTGGCACACCTTGAATCTAATATCAGAGCAAGGTTTATAAACAAAAAAGAACTTTTTAATATATTCCATAGACGACCTTAACCTCTCTGAAGAGTGCACCTAGGACATGATAATCTATCTCATCTCAAGATCTCACAGAAATCTAAAATTAGCTTCAACTGAGAGGGATCCGGAGAGGAAAACAGGCGAATATTAAAAAAAATAAAGATATTCTTTAGATTCCATCATCTGCCAGTACTAGAACACTATAATTCTAGTATTGTGTATGAAGACTGTAAAAGATACTAATAGAAAGTGGAGGGAGGGCACTAACCTTTCATTTGAAGCCAGAGCCGAGGGAGAAGCACCTCAATCGAACATCACCCGCCAGAGACAGGAAAGGACAATAGCATTCCGTGAGAACCCAGAAAGAAAACTGGAACGGTGGAATTTGGGAGTTATAAGGCGTGAGAGTGCACAATGGAGAGAGGAAAAACGAGCTGAGAATTATGGAGGGAGTATTATAACAAAAAGATGCCAAAAGTGTATAGTGGTGAAACTTCTGGAGAAAGGAGGCTTACAGATGTAAGGTCTAGGAGGCGGCTCTTTTAGACAGATGTAGCATCACAAAGATGCATGAAAGAGAGCATAGAGAAAGCTGGTGGAGTGATAATATCAAAAGGTGGCCATATGAGTTAAAGAGTGATTTTGAATGAGGATACTTACAAATGTAAGGCCCAGGAGGCTGCCCTTGTAGACAGTTGTAGAGGTGTCGAAAAAACTAGAAATGAAGCACAGAAATGCGTGTTATGACCCCTCACATCTGCTATGAGATTATTGGTCCACCATAACCCTGGAAGACTAGAGGTGATGCGGTGCTCCTCCACTTAGGAGCAACATTCAACTTTCTGCCAAATCTAAATGAAATGGTGTTGTTTTGGCCCAATTGTTCACACCTTAAACAACCTGTGAAGAGTTTCCTTCTTCATTGTTTGACCAAAGAGTAGTTATTTGGTTGTTTTGGAAGTTTTTTTTATAATGTTAAAGTGTTGTTGAACTCTGAACAGAGGTTGGTTGATTGTTCGGGGGCAGGTTTTCCCTCTCGATGATATTATTTATGATAGGCACAATTTATTAAGATCATCATGGTCTCTCATAGGTTACGAAACTGGACTTTTAATTAGCTTTGATTTGAATTTGATTGAGTTTATGTTAAAGAATTTATGAGTATAAAATCAAGAATGGAAAATGACATTATGGTTAGCGCAACTCATATAGTTACATGGTGTATTAGAGGTCATTAGTTCAAATCCTTGTGATGATAATTTTGGAAGTTTTCATATTCAGTAAGAAGATAATTTTGGAGTTTTCATATTCATCAAGAAGACGACATTTTGTTTGCAGTAATTTGATAAAAAAAATTGTCGAAATTATGTTGTAAATGAGTGCATTTTCAGTTAAACCCAACGCCCAGTTAATTCATCATAAATTTATTTGTATTGGATACATTTTCGATGGTAGTCGACACCCATCTTTTTTTTTCAAATTTGATTGCTGGAGAGAATTATGAGAGTTAGTGAATTGTTAGAGTCGTTAAACACTCTAATGTTGTCTATTGTCCATAACAATGTCCAAATAAATAAGGACATTCTCTTTGAAATCAAATCATGTTTGAAAAATGCGAAAAATAAAATTGAATTCTTGGAGCTAGAGTTCCCGTTTGATAAAGATGAACTACATGAATTACAAAATAAGGATTCTAAAAATATTCTTGTTCAGAACAGTAGTTTGTTTGAGCCTGATCATCAGTCGAAGAATGTTCAGAGAAATGAAGTGATTTCAGGAGAAAATTTGGATGTGGCTAGAAGTTCTAATGTGAAACCTGTTATAAGACCATGGGAAGAGATTACACACAATAAACACAGAACTGGTTTGGGTTACAACAAGGATATTATGGATGTATCTTTTCACATTCCATATTTTTCTAAACCGATACAATTTCGAAGTACTGGATTTTTGGACGTTGTTGTTCCAGAACAAGTTTATAGATCCCAACAGTGTAACAGAGTTGGACATGTGAAATATAGGTGTTTTGATCTTTGCCCATGTGAGCATTTTGGAAAGCGAAATCATCATAAAAATAGATGTTCCAAAAAGAATACTACTGCAAGAGAGCGACTAAATTTTGGATGGGTTGCTTCTTGGGATTGGATGAAAATAGCCAAGAATATTTACATGTCGTACCGAAGAATATGTTCAAGATTGATGACCAATCTTGTAGTGGTGAAAACTACTTCTCACCTTGTATCTGACAAGGGGGTAATTGTTGATGGTCTTCTACATGTTCAAGTTCGATATGTCAAGCGAGCCTGAGTCAGAGTTGAGTTGATTGAGCACTTCCATGTTTGGAATTGTTCGAGGAACTGATGTGATAGTTCTAGAGTTTGTGGTCACCTTACAACCACATTTTTTGTTGTTCTAAAAATTGCTATGAAGGTTCTAGAGTTGTTTTTGCTTGAGACTTTGCGTTCTCCCATCTTGGTTTGTGGTCATCCTTAAAAACCATTTTTTAGAGACATTTAGTTCTTGCTGAGATGCATTTATGCATTTTGAGCTCTCCTTTTTGGAATTTCGTACATCCCTTTGGATTAAGGAGGGAACATTAGATATCTAATCCTTGTGATTAAGGTTGGGTTAGTTTGTGTAGTTAATTGAGTCCAAGAAGACCCGGGAACTAATTCAATTGTTTCCTATATGTACTTATATGTACATCATGTACACAATTCTTTGAGATTGATTAATATACATTTTATTTGGTTTCCAGTCTTGTGTGTTTTATAGTTTTCACCAAAGATGAATCATTATATTTTATTGATCAAGCACATGAGTTTATACATATGAAGAAACAAAGGGAGACAATTAGATTGAATAACTTCTCCATATAGGAATAAATGAAAAAAAAAAACTAAACCTAGCAATATATAAAAAATATCGTAGGGTTAGTTTAACATCCCTTAATCCGAAGTGATATCTGACATACCAAGTAAAGATCTGAAAATTTCAAATTTTTAACGTCCTAATGCTTTGGTAAATATATCTGCAATTTGTTCTAAAGTAGGACAATATGTCAAATGAATTGTTTTGTCCTCTAGATGAAGACAAATCAAATGATACTTGGTGTTGATATGATTGGTTTGATGATGGAACTTAGGATTCTTGGCCAATTGAATTGTAGAAGAGTTGTCGAAAAATAGAGGAATTGAAGCTTTTTGTCTCTCCTGCCAATCTTCAAATATTTTCCGAAGCTAAATGATTTCCTTAGTGGCTTGAGCTGTTGCTACGTATTCGGCTTTGGTGGTAGAATCAGCAGGAATAGATTTCTTGCATGATCTCTAACTGATGGTTGTTGATCCAACATTCATCAAATAACCAGAAGTAGAGACTCCATTCTCCTTATCTCTATCAAAATCAAAATCTGAATAACCAGCGAGATGGAAGTTTGAAACCTTATAATATTTTATGTCATAAGTTTTGGTTCCTTTTAAATATTTCAAAACTATTTTTACTCCTACCCAATGCCGCTCACAAGGATGATGCATAAATCTAGAAAATATTCCAACAACAAAGGTTATATAAGGACGAGTAATAGATAAATAAATCAAACTTCCAACAAGTTGTATGTACTTTGTTGGATATTCAAACGGTTTTGCCTCTTCTGAAGTGAGTTTCAAATTCTGCTCCACTGGTGTAGCAACAAGATTACAATCCATCATATTATATATGTTCAATAACTTACAACATGTTTCTTCTCAGAGATGAAAATATGTTGTGGTTTTTTATCAACTTCAATTCCAAGATAATAATGAAGTAAACCTAAATATTTCATATCAAAAGCCTTTTCCAATTCCTTCTTAATAGACGATATATATTCATCATTGTTTCATACGATCATCAAATCATCAACATATACGACTAGATATGCAACTGATCTTCCAACTTTCTTAATGAAAATATTTGCATCATCCAAGTCAAAATGTTTATAATTTAACTTAAGAAGATGTTTAGTTAGTTTCACATACCATGCTCATGGCGCTTGTTTCAAGCCATACAAAGACTTCATTAGTTTGCAAACCTTTTGTTTTTCCCTTTAACGGAAAAACCCTCTGGTTGAAACGTGTAAACATATTTTTTCAAATATCCATTTAAAAAGGCAGTTTTGACATCCATATGATGAGTTTTCCATTTTTTTTTAGTTGTAATAGCAAACAGAGATCTAATAGTACCTCATTTAGTTGTAGAAGAAAATGTCTTTGTATAGTCAATACCCTATTTTTGTGCATATCCCTTTGCTACAAGTCTTGCCTTGTGCTTATCATGTGAACCATCAGCTTTATACTTAGTTCTATAAATCCATTTGCAACCAATAGGTTTGATTCCAACAGGAAGATCCACTAGCCTCCATGTGCCATTTTTTATGAGAGCATCATATTCCTTTTGCATTGCATCTTTCCACTAATCACAACTAGTAGCTTCTTCAAAACAAGTAGGTTCACAATCCATAGCAAAATTAAATTCACAATGAGAATAGTTACCTGAGGAAATTCCTTTCTTAAACTCATCATATTTGTTTGGAAATGTTCTGATACGAGTTGATCTTCGCAAAGGTTTTGTAGGACGTTTCTCATCTACTTCATATGTCTAAGTTCTTTCCATCTTTGTCCCTGTCATATTTGTGGAAACACTTTCATCAACCAATTTCTCTTCAGTAGTAGAATTATCATTATTGAGAAAAATAAAATCCACAAACTAATCTAATATAGGAATCCCCCCTTCACGATGTGGAAGAATATTATCTGATTCATAATAAAACTTTTCTATCTGATTAAGTTGTTTATCAATAGTGAGGTAATATTTATCAAATTCAAGAAAAAAAACATCTCTTGACAAAATAAACTTCTTGTTCTCTTCATCATACAATTAGTATGCTTTATAAGTCATAGAATACCCAAAAAATATAGATTTTCTACTTCGTCCACTCAACTTATTTCTTTAATGTTTAGGAATAAAAGCATAACAGTGAGAACTAAAATTTTTGAAATGTTTAAAAACAGGGAGACGATTATACCACATTCCATATGAAGTTTTGTTGTTGATCATAGAGGAAGGACATCAATTTCTAACATATGTTGCATAGAGCACTGCTTCCCCCCAAAACATCAACATTCTTAAAACATATCATTGACCTTACCATATTAAGCAATGTTCTGTTCATTCATTCTGTTGTTAATTTTCCTTAAGGAAACATTGTTCTTTACTATGATAGTTGAATTTCAACATTAATACTTTAAGTTCACTCCATATCATCATTTCATTATTCAGATCTACACTATTATACATCAACATGTGCAATAACATAGAAAGAAACAACATCACCATCATCATCAATGCAGCGGAATATAAAAGGAACTATAGAAGAAAGCATGCACACATATAGAGACACCAGGATTGGTCTGTGACCAGGGCAAAACCCACTATGGGGAAATGATCCAGGATATTTTCACTTATAGATGTATAGAAAAGAATCACATGTAAAATTGTAGCTTAACACATAAATGTGCACATATGAAAAGAAGAAGTAAACACATAAAAGGCACAAAATAAAGACACCAAGGCTTGATAACGGAGTTCGTCCAATTTAGACTATGTCCCCGGGCCTAGCTCAACAATGGGGAGGCCTTTATTATTAAATGGCATGAAAGAACGAAATTACATTCATCAAACTATCCACATGAAGCTTATACCTCCAATCTACAAGATGGCTCTGAAATGAATGCCAGAGATGGAGAGTTATGCAGCACCAAAGCTTCCCGCAACAATAAAAGGGGTTGGAGTATGTAAACTGTCCAAAACAGACCAACATGTGCTCTTGGCCTCCTGTGAAACATCATGCTGCCACCAAAATTGCCTCCTCCGTACTCTTTCCATCGACTATGTTTTATAATGGGTTCTTTGGATGGAATCCCATTCAAATCGGAGCTGTCTGATTAACAAGAGAGACTAGTAGAGTGGAATAATCGGCAGGCACAACTGCTTCTTTAAATGGCCCTTTTATCATTGAGGAAATAAGGCTTTCAAAACCTCGAAAAACATTGAAAATCTGACCTAAAACCGTTTATCGAACTTCAAAAAACATCAAATCAGGCATATAATCCATATCAGGTCCGTGTTGAGGTTGCAAATTGGCATGTCGAGGGATGTCCAGTCCTAGTTCTCAGGAATGACCGACCGCTGATCACCGATTGCTGATATCGGCGTTGACCGATCGTGTTGGCACCCCACACATATATCACCCTGGGTGTCTTATAATAGTTATGCCGATCCGATTAATCACCAATCGCAACTTGCCACCGCCGATATACATATGTAAGACCTCTGATCGGTTACCTCTAATCCACCGATTTGATTTGATTGGAGGTTGGTGATTGGGGGTTCCACTGCTCCTTACTTAAGTCCACCTCTATGCGACTTCCAATTCTGATTTTGCCTTAAAGGCTTAAGACCCATTTTCAAAGGAAAATCCTTATTTTCTAAAGGATAAGAGCATCCTTCTTTTAGAAATAACTCCATTATCCAAACTCGGATTGAAGTACCGTTTGCGCCACTGGAATCAGGAAGACGAGTTCTTCACTCTGGTCCTGAGTTGACTTCATTCTGCTCACTTTAACTTCTAATTTTTCCCATGCCATTGTATCTTAAGATCCACCTAGATCAATCCTCCCCATTGAGGAGCTTTTGGACTACAAAAAGATTTTCATTAGTTAGTTGGCAAGTGAGAAAATTGTTCCCTCACTTTCTCTTTCTCTAGCCATCTGCCCTCGCTTGGATGCATTCCATTGAATCCAACTCAAAGGTATTCTACATCTCCTCACCGTGAAGTCCTGGTTCTTCTATCGAGGATGATGTCTTAGGGTAACTCATCAAGATATTCAGGTGCAAAATCATTGATGGTAGGAACTGTGCCCACCTCATCAGTGTCCATGATAAAAGGTGGTTCATACAACTTTAGGTTCTCCACATTCACTACTAAATACATCTGAATATATACGGGCAATTCAATACGAAAGGCATTGTTCCCAATATCCTCCAATATGGTGAATGGTCTATACCAATTGGCCGCAACTTCTTTCCTTCTCCCTTCATCTTGTCTTTGCTGATGTGGAACCACACCTTGTCGCCCACTTGGAATTGATGGTTGACTCGGTGTTTATGATGTCGAGCCTTATAACAGGCTTGACGTTTTTCCAACTGCTCTTGCACTTCTTGGTGAATCAATTGGATCTGCTGAATGAAATGTTTGTTGAAAAGTGTGCAACAAGAAATGCTTGTTGAGAATGCAACAAGATGATGGAGCTTAGTGAAAAGAGTCGCCTTCACTAAGTGGACCCGCAGGCTATTTTTGGCGCAAGTCTATTTTTAGACTATGTCTATTTTTAGACATATGGATCATGTCTATGGATTGCAGGTTGCTGTTATGGATGATTGATCAAGTTGAGAAAATAGATGGACTTCTATTTTTGATGAAAGTGTGAGTGATCACAGTGTGAGTGATCAAGCCTATTTTTAGACTAGCTGTCAAAAATAGAAAAGTCAAATATTATTATCTCACAATAATTTTGGACTATAAACTTTGTCTTATTCTCTTGGAGCACTTCAGTTTGAGCTACGGATGTGGCACATGCAATTGCATGAAGGAAATACGTGGTTCTTATGGGTTAGTTGAATATTTGCATGCATGACTTCAGTTAGAACTCAAGTGAGTTGAGTTTAGTGGACTGGAGGTGCAGTTGATGGAGTTGTGTTCAGTTTAGCTTTGTTAAACTGGTTGTATTTAGTCTAACTGGAAAATAGACTAGAGATGAGTTGGGTGAATTAGTTATTAATTAATTCACAAGTTATTAACTCATAATACAACTAATGAATAAATCAGTTAACTCAGTTGCATGTCAGTGCATGTTCAGTTCAGCAGGGACAGGTGTTAGAGAATCAGATTGCTATCAGTTGTGACTATAGTTGTGCACCAGATCTTGCACAAATCAGGGGATTGAGTATGCCAATGAGTTTGCCCACATTGTAGCTTGTTCTCACGTGATTTAGCCAAGGAAAGACGTGGCTGCCTTGGAATTATCACCAGTTCTTGTGCAAGTATTGAGCAACAGAGGCAGGCAAGCAGCGGAAGAGATTTGAGCCAGTGATTAATTCAGATCTGAGCTGTATTGTGTGTAACAGGTGGAGCTGGTAATGGATTGCTTGTGATAAGCATTGTACTTTGTAATGTTACATGACTCAATCATTAATATACAGATAGTTGGGGTTTTTAGCAAGATGCTTTCCCCGGGATACATACTGTGTTAATGTGTGAATGATCTTGATGTTTTATTGTTATTGATGCTGCTATATTGATGATCAACGTAGAGGAGCTTATGTATTGTGTATGTTTTCCGCAATAGTACATGATCAGGATAATCTTTGTTGAATGTGTGTTAAATTATTCAAAATTTCTACATGGTATCAGAGCTGGTTGATTTGTAGAAGAGATTTCTACAGGATATCAAAGCGAGGATTGATCATCAGATCTATTATTCAGGAAGTAACTACATTTTATTTCTTCAGGCAGAGTCTGTAATCGGGCCAGGTAGCCTCTGGATTCATCCTTCTTTTGGAAGGTGAGATATCCGGTGAATGCCCATACAGTT
>APFE030022158.1:204876-238780 GCA_000404065.3 Pinus taeda
CAGCCACAACAAGGGAAGCTAAGAGGAGATCGAGTAGAGACATTTACTCATGCAGAGACCTCCAATAGCGGGAAACTTCGAGCCAGGTGGGCTGAGGGATCACATGCAACCATACCTCCAGGTAGGAGGTGGGGCAATATGGATTGATAGTCCCAAGGAGGAGGGGAAGGATCCTTGAGGTACCCAACCTCTTGGATGAGACCTTGCTACGGGAGCCCCGATGTGGAGTAGCAGGAACTGACTGATTGGGTAGAGATAGATGTGGATGGAGTGGCAGAGAGAGCGACAGTGCGGGGAATCCCAGGACAGCGCCTAGCTAGCAGGCTGCAACAATGCGAGAGGCATAAGTGTTTTACACAGTGCTAAGTGGCACAGAGAGGTGTGCAATGGTGCAAGATGCATGAAGATGTTGCAGTAGCGCAGATGTTAGAGAGGGAGCACTTGTCAGCAGCAGGTAGAGCTTCAGCATCAGAGTATGTTTCTAGCCCAATAGGGAGGTAAGTTGGGAGGTGCAGTGTGGATGCAATGCCGAGAGATAGAACCAGCAACAGCACGGATGCAGTCAGAGATCAAGGTGACAGAGGCTAGAGCAGTCAGATACTGAAGAGCACAGAGATGCAGAGTTTTCAGTCGACAGAGGCAATAGCAGTCAGAGACTTTGATGATAAAGCAAGTGGACCGGCCAGATGTGTTGCATGCAGAACATTCTAGAGTTACAGGATCGGGTTTGAGAGGAAGCCTTTCTTGTTGAGAGGGAGTGTTGAAAAGTGTGCAACAAGAAATGCTTGTTGAGATTGCAACAAGATGATGGAGCTTAGTGAAAGGAGTCGCCTTCACTAAGTGGGCCCATAGGCTATTTTTGGCGCAAGTCTATTTTTAGACTATGTCTATTTTTAGACATATGGATGATGTCTATGGATTGCAGGTTGCTGTTTATGGATGATTGATCAAGTTGAGAAAATAGATGGACTTCTATTTTTGATGAAAGTGTGAGTGATCACGGGCGGAGTCTATTTTTAGACTGCCAGGCTAAAAATAGAGAAGTCAAATATTATTATCTCACAATAATATTTGGACTATAAACTTAATCTTATTCTCTTGGAGCACTTCAGTTCGAGCTACGGATGTGGCACATGCAATTGCATGAAGGAGATACGTGGTTCTTATGGGTTAGTTGAATATTTGCATGCATGACTTCAGTTAGAACTCAAGTGAGTTGAGTTTAGTGGACTGGAGGTGCAGTTGATGGAGTTGTGTTCAGTTTAGCTTTGTTAAACTGGTTGTATTTAGTCTAACTGGCGAATAAACTAGAGATGAGTTGGGTGAATTAGTTATTAATTAATTCACAAGTTATTAACTCATAATACAACTAATGAATACATCAGTTAACTCAGTGGCATGTCAGTGCATGTTCAGTTCAGCAGGGACAGGTGTTAGAGAATCAGATTGCTATCAGTTGTGACTATAGTTGTGCACCAGATCTTGCACAAATCAGGGGATTGAGTATGCCAATGAGTTTGCACATTGTAGCTTGTGAACACGTGATTTAGCCAAGGAAATATGTGGTTGCCTTGGAATTATCATCAGTTCTCTTGCAGGTATTGAGCAGCGGAGGTAGGCAAGCAGCGAAGGAGATTTGAGCCAGTGATTGATTCAGATCTGAGCTGTATGTGTGTAATAGAGGTGGAGATACTTGTGAGAAGTATTATGCTGTGTAATGTTACATGACTCAATCATTAATATACAGATAGTTGGGGTTTTTAGCGAGATGCTTTCCCCGGGATACATACTGTGTTAATGTTGTGAATGCTCTTGATGTTTTATTGTTATTGATGCTGCTATATTGATGATCAACGTAGAGGAGCTTATGTATTGTGTATGTTTTCCGCAATAGTACATGATCAGGATAATCTTTGTTGAATATGTGTTAAATTATTCAAAATTTCTACAGAGAGAATACTGAACAAAAGACTGGTGAAATGATCTCACCTTGTCACTGAAGAATTAGTGATTGATCCTTCAGCTCTGGAGGCTCTGCATGGCCTTTGCGCAGAACTGCGTCACCCCTTTTGGGTATTACGTTGCCCCTCCTCTGGATCCTCTGTTGTCTAAGAAATCGACTTTTCTACCTCCCAGTCTCACACCCGGGCTTCTGACAATTGAACTTCGACTTCTGTCAGTAGGAACTCGACTTCCCCTCACTGACTACGCTGCCTCTGCGTAAGCACTGCGTAGGCCAGTGTCAGTTTTCCTTTAGATGTCTTTCTGTCCTCTCTCTGCCTTGTACTCTCCGGAAATTCCTTCTCCCGGATTTTCACTTCCCCTCTGCTGTAAGATCTCCTCAATCAATTTTCCTCTTGAGAACTTCTCACTTCAGAAAATCGATTTTCTCAATTTCTTTGTGTGTCTTCCAAATGGCCCTCAAGCCCCTTCTTATATGTTCCTGTTGGACAACCAACGGCCTAGATTAAAACATAATCAAAG
Source organism: Pinus taeda (assembly GCA_000404065.3). NCBI lineage: Eukaryota > Viridiplantae > Streptophyta > Pinopsida > Pinales > Pinaceae > Pinus > Pinus taeda. The sequence continues at coordinate 207,361 of APFE030022158.1, forward strand.
ACTCGAATCGTTTTGATTTGATCCATGCCTTTTTCTAGAAGTTTCACCCCTAATTAGATTAATACCCATTAATATTTTAATTTTCCTAAGTTTTGACTTAGGAACCCCATTAAAAAATTAATTATTTTAATAAAATCACTTATGGGTGAAATTTTCCAAACCGCTTTTGTGGTTCCTTGGAATACCTATGCCCAAACCTCCCTGCAAAATTTGACGCTTAAAGTACATTCGATGCTATCCCAAATCAACAACTCTTTGAATTTTTTTGGAAAATATAGTTTACAGATTATTTGATTGATAGAATTCATTTGGGCATAAAGCATACAATTGAGCAATTAATGGCTTTGAATTGCCAAGATAGTGTTTTCGACAAAGATATATGCTAATAGGGTGGCATCATTGGGGAAAAGTTGTAATCATAGAGTCTGGATTTGTATAAAAATTAGAGCAAAAATACGACTTTGGCAAAATTCCCCAATATAATGAGGTGCAAAAAGTTGGCATGTGCTGAAATCCAATGTGGAAGAGCCACATGGAGTTTGAGGTACATGTGATTACCATGCTAGCATGGCAGAGCTGAGTTAGAGGAACCATGGAATCCAATAAAGTGGCATGGCAGTGTCAAAGGTTGACAAGTGGACTTTAATGTTACACCAATATCAACCATGACACATCAACATGAGGTAAACCTCTTTTTTTGTGTATGTGTGCAAGTGCACAAATGAGCTAAGAGAAAGTGCAAAAACTGAGCATAAGTGACAACCTCAAAGAGCAATTATTTTCAACTCAAAACCCTAAATTAAGCATGATTATAGCCATTGGAAAGCTAATTCAAAAGAGAGCATCCTAGAAGGTTTAAGTGCTCAAAATATGTACCTAGTTGTCTCAGAAAGTTGCAAGTACAAAGCATCTAGAGTTGATTGGACAATGTAACTGTCAATATGCATAATCTCCAAAGTGAGCTAAACTTGGGGAAAAAGTTGTATTGTGATATAAGAGCATACCAGAGTTGAAATTTAGTAACCATGGTAGTCTAAGGTAGATATTATCTTACAAGTTGATAATTCGATCAATGATGCCTAGGAAGAGATGTGTGGGAGTGCCTCCCCCCCTGCACCTGCTTCTGAAGCATGCTCCAAACAAGAAGTGTACTCCTGCTACCTGAAAAGCGCTTGCTGGAGGTTCCGCGAGTGCTCAGTGAGCATTGCTCCCAGAGCGTCCAAAACACTCCAGGAGTGTGTTCCCCGTTGCTCCTAGCACATGGCCCAATATGGACTTTTGTTCGTTTTGGAGGGAAATGGGAAGGCCAAGGGCAATAAAAAGCCTCCTCCTATCCCACTTAACGTCATTTCATGAGTTTGTGAGAGAGATTGAGGGTTTGAGCCTTGAGGAGATGATTTGAGAGGATTGAGAAGATAAGGTTGTGGGAGCTTGCAAGGGGCATTGAAGGCTGCGATTTCTAAGAGCTTGGGAGATTGAAGGTTGCCTCCACCATCAGAGAGCCAAAGAGGTAGGGTCTAATCCCATTCTTGTTTTTTTTCCTCGTAACATTTTTGTTTTTTCTATGTTGAATAAATCTATCAAATCTAGAAGTAGAAACTAGTTACTAGAATCTAGATGTTCTCTTTTCCTATTCTTTCCCATTCCTCCCTCATTTTATTGCAAGCAAGAATCTCAAGCTTGAACAAACATGTTGGGTATATGGCTTAGCCTTATCTTGTTGGTTCCATTTTTGGCTATGATGATGGTGTTGGGAAACAGAAGATGTGATGAAGACGATGAAGAAGTGGGTAGTGGTGGATTAGGATACCCTAGAGAAGAGGAGTATGAAGAAGAAGAGGAGGAGGATAATGGGAGTGAAGATGATGATGGAAAGAAAACAAAAAGAGACCAAACACCTAAGTAACCGAAAATGTCACCCCCAACCCCCAGAAACGTCGTTTAGTGTTTCAAGTACAAAAACATGTACAATTCGGCTCTGAAACGACCTTGAAACATATTTGTGTTGTTTCATTTTTATCTCAAAAATGGATCTATTGAGTTTTCACTAAATTTAGATCCGTTTTTGGAAATATAGATTCATATCATGAAAATCGTGATACAAACATGTATTTTTGGAAACAGATTGGGCAAATTCGTCATTGTTAGGAACAAAATTTAGAAATATATTTAAATTTTTGGTTGGGAAAAAGAAAGGGTTGGGTCCTTAAGTCATTTCGATGTTTAATCTAAATGACATTGTGACTTTCGTTTGCATCGACTAATCGAGCCATTGCGAACACCTATCAGTGCACAACGAATTGTGAGTTTGTTCGTAACTTCGTTGCTTGGTGGAGCCAGAGCCAGAGTAGAGTCTGACATCTATTCGTTGCTTGGTGGAGCCAGAACTAGAGTGGAGTCTATTCATTTCTTGGCAGAGCCAGAGCTAGAGTCGTCACTGACTCTTTGAAGCCTTGGAGTCCAAGAGTTGACGAGCTTATGAGTTGAAGGCTTGGACAAGTTGAAACTTGATTATTGGAGTTATTTATAATTTATCCAGTCCTGCACTACAATGAATTTCCTTGTAGAATCAAGCTCAAAGTCTTAAAGGCTCTACTCTATAAATATTTCAGAATAATTAGAAGCACACTTTGCAAAGATGAACCTTCTTTCCAATGCTTATACTATTTTTCCATTCCAAATTTATATTTGAAACTTGAAAGGCATAGGCTTATAACACCCATAAGTTCACCAATCACCCAATTTTGCACATATGCTCATGCAAATCAAGGTCAAAGACTACTTTCAAAGTTTCAAAGTTTCAACCACAAGTAGAAGAAACACTAGGTGAACCGTGACAAATGGAAAAACTTTCAAATTGGATATTGATATTGTTCTCATTTGTGAACACCCAACAACCTTTATCTAGAAAATTAGTTGTTCAATTCATCTTTTGCATCACTCCAATGGTAACAACTTGCATGTTTTCGCATTTTGTCCAATGTCACAAAATATGGTAAAAATCACTACACTATAACCTATAAATATATGTGATGTTTTCACTATGACAAAGTTATCCAAATCACCGAGGAGATGAAATGTTGGCTAGGAAAATGTTTTCAGATTTGTTTTCTCAGTCATCCTTCATATACAATTTTTGGAACTCTTAATAGTGAATTTCTCGAATCTAAAAATCCATTGGATTGCTTTGCCCAAATAATAGTAGTTTAAACTTAAAATAAATCATATGGAAAAAAAATTTAAACCAAGAGACGACTTCCAAAGAGCTTCTGAATTCTAACATTAATTTTGCAGCTTTTGAAGGAAACATGATGAGAAATAATTCATTCTCTTTTATCATTATTTTGTTTCTAGTAATAATTCATTACATATATGTTGGTTCTATAAATCTATCCATCCTTGAGTCCACCTAATGTTACCCAAAGGCCACAATGCTTAAACATTGCTCTAAGACCATTTTTTCCATGTACCCAGAGTCTAGACCTTGATGATCCAACATTTATTATAAATTACTCAGATTTTATTGTGATTTGTTGTTTGTTTGAATATATCAATTTTATAAAATTCTGAGTTTGAATTTGTCAATTTTATTTTGCAGTTTCCATTTACATCATTATCATGGCAACTTCAAGTTCATCCATTCGTAATGAGGAACAAGAAATTGAATTTGCCCCAAAATTTGATCCAAAGTCACCACTTTGGAAATATGTAACTGTTGTAGGGAAGATCCAAGGAGGGAGATCATAAGCATGGGTTTGTAGTGAGTGTCTAAAGGAGTTTAAGGGATCATACACTTGGGTTAAAACACATTTACTTGGGTTGAGAGGAAATGGAAATCGAATATTCACTGGCCCACCTAAAGAGAAAGAGACAAAAGGAAAAGGTTTAAGCAAGGAAAAACTTGCAAAATATCAGAAAGAACAAGATAAGGCAGACGCTAAAGCAAATGAGGAAAATCTTGTCTCTTAATTCAAACAAACAACCAGGTTAGGAGCATCTTCATCAAAGCCTCCACTTCCTTCTTATGTAATTGGCAACCTTGGTTCAAAGTGGTCTAATTTGGGACCGCTTGAAAGGAGTTTTAATAACGATGCTAGAGAGAAAGTAGATTTTGATCCATAAACTACCATGGATATTCCATTGGACAATTTGTCACAACAAATCTGATAATATTATATTAAAAATATAAAATTTTACACTATTACAATTTTATTAGATTTATGGATCTGTAGATTTATTGTTAATAGTGCATGCATGAGAATGAAAATTGTGCAGAAAATAGAGAATGAAAAATAAAGAACTCACACACACAATGGACACAAGATATGCTTTGGGAAACCTTTTCGATAGAAAAACCCGGCTGGAAGGTGAGGTCACTCCACTCTCTTTCTCTGTCTGTAAATATGGTTGCGAGTACAAAGAAGTATGGATTCTGGTCCATGGGCTGCTATAGGTCACAAATCCTCCTTGTGTGCTCTACCTCCTATCCCTCTTGGTTATTTTTTCTCAATTATGGAACAAATGCACTCAAAAGAATGGAATTCCATTTCTTCCTAGTGGTTTGGTTATAACACAACCAGATAGCCTACTAGTGGTTAGGTTTGACTACCTCAACTCTTAACCAAAGTTACAATATAGACTATTCTAGCGCCTTTTTCATGAATAATGGGGGCTGATGTGGCATCCTCTTGAACTATGGTGGTGAAAACATGAACGTCAACTTCTGAGTCGCATAACTTTTGCATACAGACTCCAATTGATGCAATTATTGCGTCATTGGAAAGGTCTTTATATGTAGAATAGCATGAAAAGGTGTCGCTCTAAAGTAGCAAAGTTTTAGGCCCAAAAAACATTGTTTGATGCCTCAAAATGCTCTTGGAATCTTTTAGATCCTGTTTTGCCAAACTGGGTTCTGCCAGTTAAAATGGTCCTATGAGCTATTCATCCACTTTTTCCACTTTGAAGCATCAAGATGGATGAAAAACAATATAACGATCCGATCCGGATCACACCTCCTCATATTGGGAGGCTTTTGGTTCCCAAAAGCTTCTACTAAATGAGGTGAGGAAAATTTTCCTTCACCTTCTCTCTGGTGTACTATTTAGCTTTGCCTAGAAGTTGTCCTTTCAACCCAATTTGCCAAATGTCATGTTTCCCTTGTCTTGTAGTTTTTCACCTCTTCTCCAAAATTGTATCTTCTGTTAGCTCTACCTAAGCATATGGTACCAAATCCTGCAACAAAAGGTAGGAATTGTTCCCCTTCCTGGTCTAGCATGGAAGCCTCATAGAGTTTCAAATTCTCTACATTCACAATTAGGTATATGTGCATATATGATGGTAAATTGAGTCAATAGGAATTATCACCCACCTTTTCTAGTATCTAAAAGGGACCATACCTCAGAGCCTTGATTTTCTTAGAAGGCCCTTGTAGTCTCTCCTTGATCAACTATAGCCATACTTTGTCACCCAACTTGAATCATTTCTCTATTTATGTTGATCATGTCTGGCCTTATATTTCTCTTGCAACTTCTGCGGTGTCTTTTGTACCTGTAGATGGATCTGCCTTATCTTCTCTATAAGTTTTTCAGCCCTCAAGGCATCTCCTATAAGATCTTCCCTTACTCCTCCTTGAGGTTCATATGTAATGTCCAAAGGTGAAGGAGAGAAATATCCAAAACAGGTTTAAGAATGTTGTATATATACCAGATTTTCATTCCACTTCTTTGGATGCTTCTAGTTGTATCCCCTCAAAGTTGCACCAAAGTCTTGTTAACTACTTTTGTTTGTCCATCTATCTATGGATGGAATGTTACAGATCTCTTCATCTTCGTGTCCATCTTCTCCCACAATGTAGTCTAGAATGCATTGAGAAATCTTGTATCCCTATATGAAATGATGCTCCTTGGTATCCCAAAATGCACCCAAACCTCTCCAAAGAACAAGTTTGTTGCTTCTTGCCCGCTGATGATCTTTTTACAGGGAATCAGAACACACATCATGCTAAACTTGTCAACTACCATGAGTTATATCCCTTTCCAGTTGTTGGTAAACCTCCCACAAAGTCCATGGAATTGTTTTCCCAAGGATGGGTGGGTATAGGTAAGGGATGATATAGACCCTATTTCTTGTTGCTAGGCTTGCTGGTACAACAAATCATGCATCCTCTTATGAACTTAGCTATATGCTCTTGCATCTTGGGCCAACACACATGCCTCTACAAGTTGGCCACGGTCTTCCCTACACCAAAGTGCCTTGCAACCTTAGAGGTGTGAGCCTCTCTAATTAACTACAACCTCTCACCTTTAGGAACACATAACTTATCGAACCTACAGAGTAACCCATCTTGGAGATGGTAGTCAACAGTGTTATCCCCATCATCCACATGACTCTGACTCTGCAACTGCTGAAACACCTCCTTGAAGTTCTCATCCTTTAAATATACCTCTCTATATGCACCATGGGTGAATGGTTCCACGTGCATAAGAGTCCCCAAAGCTGTGATCTTTGATGTGGGTGACCTTAGAAGCATGTCAACCAACTTGTTTGCGCTACCCTTCTTGTAATTGATCACCAAATGAAACTACTATAGAAACCCCATCCACTTGTAATGCCTGGTTTGTTGTAGCTTACTTTGGGCTTGCAAGTATTGTAGAGGCTAGTGATCTATGTTGATTGTTGTCTCCATTCCCATCAGATAGTGCTTCCAGTTCTTCACAGCTTGCACTAGGGCATAAAAATCCTTACTGTAGGTAGGGTAGCTAAGAATTGCCCCATAAAATACTTCATAATGGTTGCATACAGATCTTCCTCCTTACATCAAGACCACTCCCATAACGTACCCACTTGCATCTGTCTCCACTTCAAATGGCTGCTACAAGTTAGGTAATGCCAGAACTAGTGCTTGACTAATTTTCTTCTTAAGCTCCTCAAAATCCCTCTACTAACCCTTTCCCCACTAGAAACTCTTACCACTTGCTGTTATGGCGTGGAGTGGTGTTGCTATTGCTGAAAATGAGGCTATGAATTTCCTCAAGAACTGTGTCGCCCCATTGAAACTCTTGACCTCATAAACATTAGTAGGCACCAACCATTTCATGATGACCTCCATCTTAGTAGGATCTATCTTCAACTCTCCACCTATCACATACCCCAAATACACCAAACACTGTTGTGAAAACTCACACTTCTTGAGATTTGCTAGCAGCTAGTGATTATTTAATGTCTCCAACACCTGCGTCAAATGAGAGATGTGCTACTCTCAGGTAGCATTATATTCCAATGTACCATCCAAATAGACAATAACAAATGAATCTTTAAAAGGTCATAGTATGTTGTTTACTAATCTCATAAACATAGCTAGTGCATTACATATGCCAAATGGCATGACTAACCACTCATATTCACCTTGTTTGGTTTTGAAGGCGGTCTTCCAGGTATCTTCTTCTTTGATTCAATTCTAGTGATATCTAGAATTTAAGTTCGGCTTGGTGAAGTATTTTGCTTGTTGCAGCTGATCTAGTAGATCATCTATCCTGGGCAGAGGGTACCTGTTCTTGAGCATGATTTTTTTCAACGCCTTGTAATCTATACCCATCCGCGAAGTCTCATCCTTCTTTGGAATAATGATGATGGGCGACCCACATGGTGATGTATTCAGTCGAATGACACCTTGTTCCAGTAGCTACTACAATTGTTTCTTCACCTCGCTTTTATAATAGACTGCTTGTATATCCCAATGTTTGGCAATGGGGAGTCCAACAAACCTTGTATCTTGTGCACCACTTCCCTCTTAGGGGCGAATCCTTTAGGCTATCAGAACACATCCCTGTATGCCTGTAGCAACTCTCCCAATTGTTGTTTTTATTTCTTAGTACACCCCTCAAGGGATGCCTTGCCTCTTACTGAATCTTCTACAGATCAAATTTCTCTTAAAAATAGAGAAACATACTTCTTGCTAGAACTGATCAATTTCTTGTTGAAATTTGGTACCGGAGGACAGGTGGTTCCCTTAGGCTTTGATCTTTGGCCTAGGGAAAAGTGTCCAAAAGATTTTAATTTTTCTCCTAAAGTGACTTAATAATTTTTATAAAGTTAAAATCTAATTTAAAAGTGACTTTAAGTGATAAAGTTACTAAGTCTAATTTTAAAGTGACTTTTATAAAGTCAATGAAAAATTAGAAAGGAAAAGTGACTTTGGAAATAAATGACTAAGTGGGTCTTTATTAAAGTGGGGTGAATTAAAAAATAGAAAGTGAGATTTAAATGTGCATTTAATCTCAGCCATTGATCTAAATCTATCTCAGCCATTGGATTTAGGGATCACCCAAAAGTCATTTAGGGTTGGGTTAAAGGAGGAAAAGGAGGAAAAGATCATTCATTCTTTCATGAGCAGATTGGGAGAAGGAGAGCAAGAGAGCAAGGGAGATTTCTGGACAGGAAGGAGAAAAAGGCAGCAGTTTGGCACACATACTAGGCAGCTCTTCAGCAAACCATACAGCTGAAAGAACTAGCAATAAAAGGCAGATTTTTGCTGAGCAAACAGTAAAAGGCAGATTTGTTTTTGCACAGAAATCGAGGCAGCTGATTTTCTGCACAAAAATCAAGGTCCGTACAGCCTGTCCGTACAGTCCGTACAGCCATCTGTACCGTCCGTACAGTAGCCGTGCAGCCTTGTGTTTCTGTTTGGAAATTTCCAGTGGGTTGTGAGGCTCAGAAATCGAGATAAGTTGGAAAATTGTTCGCTGATTTTCGTTGAAATTTCTCACTGTAAAAGGACATTTTCCAGAAATAAAGAAGAGCTCTCAAACTAGTTTTCCCCAAGCGTTGTAGGGGGTTTTTCCAGGGTCACGTTGACCAAAAATATCAGAGTTTTAATGTGTATTAATCGCTGTTTATTACTGCTGACTTTTATTTCTGCAATTTCCAGCATTCTGTAAATTTTCCAGAATTTGTGTTTTCAGCAAATTTATTTTTTCCAGCTTGTTGAATGTATGTTTAATGGGAAAGGGCATTTAACTACATGGGAGAAATAAGGAGAAACTGAAAACCGGGGTGGGAAAACAGAAATTTTTACATTTCTTGGTTTGGTTGGCACTTACCAGTGAAATTTTTGACTTGCCTTTGTGCGCATTGATGATGAATGATTCTCCATCCTTGATGAGCCGATACTGGTTGGCTCTTTGCATGAATATTGCATCTCGCATGTACATGTACAAACTCCCAAATACAACTCCACATACATCAAGGGAACCATATCTAGTTCTACTTCATCAATAAAAAAAATTGCCTTGCATCTTGAGCCTCTCTTTGGTTATCCTACTTCCATTTGAACTTCCCTGAGTCTTGAGTGTCTTGTGGTCTCTCTAAAGCCTCTATTTGGTTTTCATTTGTGTTGTTTTCCTTTGGTAAGAATTGGTCTTTATTTTTCTTTGTTCTTATCATTCAGTCACTTACAAACTGATTTTGTTTGATTGTTGATCGCATGGATGAATTATTGTTTAGTCCTTATTCTAAAAAGTGCAATTGAATCAATAATTGAACATTCGCAAGATTGATGGAAAATCTAAATTCACATTGTTTTGTTACCTTCAACTCTACATCCTTATTTTCTGATCACAGTGGATGTGAGTTTGGATGATCACAAACTTTTAGCCCCAACTTCTTGACCAACTCTGTTTCAATGAGATTCGCTTGCGATCCCAAGTCAAATAGAGCATCAATCTTTGTCTTCTTGACCTGTATCATTATATGTAAGAGTTTAATCATTCTTCTCTATTCTTATCGTTGAACGCTACTGTTAAGTTATGGTATGTTCTATGCTTGTAACAGTTTACTTCTTTTTCTTATTATATTCCACAGATTAGCAATCACATATATATAAAGTAAAGTGTAGATAGAACATTAAACGATCGACAGAAAACAAGCCAAGACAAGAGACACAAGATGTGGCGGCTAGCCAGGGACAAACCCCACAATGTGTGGGGAAACCCTTTGATCAGATCTTCTTTTATCTTCAATAATTCAGTAGAGAGAAATAGTACAATAAATCTAATTCATATCAGCAGTAGCAAACCCTAGATCAGCAACATCAGCATTAGCAGCTTCATTATCAAACTAGGGCAGACGATATCTCACAAACCGACCGTTGGATTGACTTCATTCCACCACCAAAAGTTGCGGCTTCCAGAGGAGGTTTAGATGAAACTACAATGCAGTTCAGATGAGGAGATCTTCTAGGCCACACAGGTCAATCTTTACTTCTGCAGTTGTAGCTTCAGTTTCAGCAGTTTTTGGCTTCAAACTAGGGTTGTTGATATCTTGCAAACCGTTCATCGGATTGAATTCATTCCACCACCAAAAGTTGTTGCTTTTAGAGGAGGTTCAGATGAACCTATAGCGTAGTTCAAATGAGGAGATCTTCTAGGCCACACAGGTCAATCTTTACTTCTGTAGTTGCAGCTTCAGTTTCAGCAGTTTCCGGCTTCACATGTGTGAGAGAGAGACCCATTTCTGCGCAGTACGGGGAGAGAGATGTGATGAGAAGAGAGAGTAAAAATGAGGAAAAGTCCTCTAATATTTATACACAACGTTGGTGGGTGAATAGATGCGACTGTTGGGCTTCTGAGCCTACATGAGTTGTAGGTCGGCTTGATAATAATTCCATAATCAAAATAAATTCATATCTCCATGAATACTTATCTGAACCGGATGATATTTATATCAATCCTACACCTCTCGACGAGAGGAATCTAATAAAAATATTATCAGCCATGAATAGGATGGCCCACATGAAGTTTTTCCCTGGTTTCCAATTTTAACAAAAGGGTAGCTGAAGGCTGGGATGATGTGTTAAGGCACCTAGGGTTCACCCCGGATCATTAGGAAAGGGAAGGATGGTCAGCAGAGAAGAATAAATCCTATGGAAAAACGCAGAAAGCTAAGGAAGATTTGAGGTGAACTTTGGGTGAACTGTAGGGAATAGATTAGGGAGAGAATGTGATGGCTGATAGGCTGACTTGCTGTGAGAAGAGATTTGCTGCAATAGAACTGAAATTCAAACAACGAAATCAAGCAAGCAAGGAAACTAAGTACATCAAAAACAGAATTTTGCATCAAGCTAATCTTAATTATGAGCTATGGAAAGAAATGTTGAAAAGTGCTATAATGAGAGAAATCATAGAAGAAGACTTATTGCAAAGACAAAAATAAGCATGGTGAAAGAGATCTAAAGAAAAGCATTAACCTTCTAAGATACTGTAACACTAGAAATCCTATGGAGAAGGAAAATTTGTGTTTTTGCGGCAGCAAGAGGGTCTTGGCCTTAGTTCATGGTCCCACAGGGAGGAAAGGATGCCAAGGCACTGTTGCTAGCCTTTTGTATCTTCTATCTACAATTGTTCAACCTGTTATAGAAAACACAAATGGAAACAACCTTCTAAATCACCAAAAGAAACCTATTCTTAACCAAGAAAGAAATTCACCTAACAACAACTAATTCATAAACTGAAACAAAGCATATAAATACAAACAAGAGGAACTTGGCTGCTTGGATTGAGCCCTAACCCAAGAGCTTCAACCCTTTGAGGTAACTCAGTGTTAGCTGAAGAAGAATCTCATCTTTATTATCAAAATAGTAATAGGATTACATGAAACTGTCACCAAAAGTAAGCTTGAAGTTGAGCAGAGCAAAATTGCAACAAAAATTAAACAAAAATTCGACCAACTCCCTAATGAGGCCCTAGGCCTCTCTACTTATACAAATGAAGCTCCCAACAACTTCCTTAAAATTAGGGAGGCTTGGCTCCCAAAACTCGAGATAAACATAAGTTATCCTCTACTTGCTTGGCTGCCTCCTAGTGCATTGATTTGGCTGTTTGTGCTCTGAGCTACATGAAGGAGAATTGGAAGTGGGGAATAGTAAATGAGGGGGATTCTCTCCTCCTATAAATCCTCTCCTTTGTCCACTTCTAATTATTGCTGCTAATTGTCCATTAAATATTTTACTTTGTCTTCAAAATTCAACAAAAATTTGCATTAAACACATATTAGACTCCATGGCATCATAACAAACCCAACTCACTCCATAAGCATAAATATAATTAAAAAACATGCAATAAGCTAAGAGAATGGTTGATTAAACTATGTTAGGAGGCAAAATGAGCCCATATAATTACCCATTTATGGGGCTCATCAGTACACACGAAGCAGAGACCTTGTGTATGACCAAAACATGGTTGCAAGCGTGACATTGTTACCAACATGCAAAAGTTGTTCGTTGAATGATCAAGCAAGGTGGGTGCAAAGACTCACATGAGATCACGGGGTGAACCATAATGCATGCAAAAATCAAGTAAAGCTCTCAAAAGAGGCTCCGAAATTGGATGCGGGACAAAATTTTGGAGGGTGTTGCAGCCGGTGTAATAAAGATGACGTAAGAAGGGTTTTTCGCTACAAAATGGATGTATCAAAGTTCATCGGAAAAATAAAAATATCACTGTTAAAAGGGAAAGTTAACATAAAAGACGTGGAAATTTGAATTTATGAGGATAGATTGATAAGATCTAAGGATATATATGCAATTAATGAACACAATCTGAACACAATATGGATAAAATTTAATCTAACGATGGGGTTAGATGTTTAGAATTGCTATAAGAATTCACGTCCCACCCAGATTTGGAACTTTGCTAAATTGAAAGTTCGATTATTGATAGTGCAAAGAATTTGTAGATATGTTTACTGTCATATGTCATCTTAGTGTTCTTGGGAAGAAATTGTTCATAATTTTCATGAGAAGGGCTTACCTGGAATCATGGAAGCAGTCACAACAACCACTGGAATGCCCATAGCAGAATTAACTACAACAAAATCATCACAAAAACAACAAAGATCTCCACAGAAGAAACCAAGCAAAGAACATAAAATAAAGAAGAAACAAGACAAGAAACCTATCGAGCCTCAACAAGAAGCTGAACAAGTCAAAGACAACAAAGAAGAATCATAGGATGTGTAGATGGAAATAAATGGCGCAACATTTCCATTGCCCCTACCACCATACATTCCAACGAGAAAACCAAATGCCAAACTCGTAAAAGACTTGAAGGATGCAAAGTTTGGCACCTTCACACCCATATTACCAAAGAAAGTACCATTTACTAGGGAAATACTTGGGAAATTTCTGCAGATCAAGTTTGAAGACTACGACTTCAATGACAGGAAGAAATACCCATAGTTCGCACCAGACTTATATTTAAAACAAGTATACTACCTATAGAGTGGCATGAAAAGGTTAGAGCCATAGAAGTGGGAAAATGGATTAGCACAGTCAGGATTGATGAACATGTTGAATGTGCCGCACTTTGGCAAAAGTCTGAGGAGCACAGCTTGTGTGCGACAATTTCTCATGCTGGTGCACAATGGATGCTTATGGATGGGAAATAAGATCCCTATAGATCTAATGTTGATATGGAGAATCACCATCCAACAATATCAAGGGTGGAACCCCGCAGAAGAACTCATTGGAAAATATCATGACTATGCCAGAACCGACAACATGAAGAAGAAGTTTAGTCTGGAAAAATGAAAGAGGGGATATGATATAAACTCAATCAGTGACCAGGTCATTCACTTTGCAGCACACATATTGGATGGGAAGATAATGAGAAAGTGTCAGGCTAATGAAGTCCCCGTAGCGGTAGTTTCATTAGTTGTGTAGTGCACCAATGGGGTTCAGTACAACTAGGTCAAATACCTTTGCAAATAATTTCTAGATGGTTGTCACGAGGTCCAAGAGAAAGGTACCATATTCCATTATGCATGGTTGATATTGATAATTGTAATGCTGGCATGGAGAGAGCCGACGGTTTTATAGTTCCCTCTGGTAGCTTCAGATGTTTGTGAACCTGCGTGGTATGCCTCGTTGTGGTATACCACTCAATTATCATGAGAAATGGAGAACATGATGTTTTTTGTATTATACCATATGGATTTGCATATGTTGGTGAACAAAAACCCTCACCTATCGTCGAGCCTATACGAACAATATAACATTGTTACGAAGTTTAAGGTTGATTTCCACAAAGTGTATATAAAGGCTCACATGGACACAAAGAAGAAATGGCATCCACTTCCATACTTAGTGACAAAAGATGATCTCCCCGAATAGGTAGAACAGTGTCCTGCAGAATGGATGATTGCGCTGGAGGCAGAGGTAGAAGATAATGCGATAGAGGAGGACACATCACAATGTGGAGAAGTGAGTGGAAAGGACAAATATAAAGATGAGGAAGAATTAGAAGAAGAGGAGCAACATGACGAGGGTCACCAAGATACTCCTGAGGGCAATGAGAAAAATAAGGACTCATAAAAGATAGAGACAAACCCCATTGTCATAGAAAAGATGAAGGCATGCGCTGAAGTTTCCTTAAGAACTAAAAAAGCATAAGGTAGATAGGACAAAGGTTATAACACCAGTGGTCCTCACTGAAGGGGACTTAGACCAAATCGGGGACAGGATACAGGAAGAAATGACATAATCATGGAGTAGGTTAGAGGATTACTACGGCACACTTCTAATAGGTGTCGAAGAGTGCATCAAGAATTAAAGATACAGGTGCAGCCGGTCAGACACGCAACACAGATAGAGGAAAGGATTGGAGAAGAAAGGAAAATAAAGCATACACTTGCAGTGAGGTTAGTGCCAATACCCGCCGGAGCAGTACAATTTGTCTCCGTTGAGGCACAACAACAAGAAAAATGGTGGAAGCATGTCAACATGAACATCACAATAGTACCATTACAGATATTACATAAACTACACTTGGAAATAATAGAAGAGCTGAAGTTGTGCAAACATCACACTTCGCATTTGAAAATTCAGGTATATAAGGAGTGGGATTCATTATAGCAAAAGCTCGACCAGATGATCCAAGAGAGGGATCAAGCAGTCCAACAACAACAAAAGCTCAAGGAGGTGATTGAAGCAACATGCAGAGATATTCCGGACCTTGACATCTGAGAAGAAGAGCCAGTAGAGGACAAGGTTGTGAAGCTCGACCTTGTAGTGAAAGGATATAAGACAAAGATAACCATAGTAGAGTTTAAATATGAAATTCATATCAATGAGTTGTAGATGAAGCTGCAGCCAACCACGCCATAGGAAGTAAGAGAGCAGAGGGAGACAAACCTAAAGGTTGCAGTGGCCGATATCTTCGTACCAGTGCTAGACTGTGAAAAACGTTTGGATGAAAGTTTACAGATTTGGATTTCACTGCAGGAAGATCCAAATGTACAGAAACTACAAGAAGACATTCATCAGAGGCAACAACAGTTGGAAGATATTCAGGTGACTGTGAAAACCTTACCAATCTTGCATAAGCTCGCCAAAATCAATGAGGGAAAGGCCCTCTAGAAGAAGATTGAGGAACTAAAGAAGGAAGAAGAGGTTTTAACAGAGAAGACTCATCCATGGAAGGATCAGGCTCTCCAACTATCACAGGAAGTAGATGAGAAATTTCAAGAGTTTTGACAGAGGGAGACAGTAATAATGTAGAAGGTTGAAGAACCTATCATAGAAGCACTATTGGAGGAGGTGTGCAATGAAGAGAAGCAGGTTGCAGAAATTTTTCATCAGTTCAACAATGCCTAAAACAACATCACAACAAAAATCAAAGGCAAAGTAGCTGAGTGACTCAGGATGAGTCACATGTGAGTGTTAGGGGCTTGTTGGGTGCAACCCAACTTGGCCTAGTTTTTAACAAAAACTCCTCGTTTTGCGGGGTGGAGTGTGCAGTGGAGCGTGCAACGGAGTGCGAAGTGGAGCGTGCAACAAAGCATTTTGAATATACTACACAATATAAGGGCTTCAGAATGGGTCGAAGTCCCTTATTTTTGTAATAATGTAAAAATTCAATGGGTTTTGGGACCATAGATGCTTGTATTAAGGATTCCATGGTATTTGGACCATGGTATTGTAACGATGTAACCCTTGATGTAATAATATATATATAGGGTCAAATAATAAGAATAAAATCATCAGTTATGATCCAGATCTGTGTTATGGTTGAAATTTTGTGAGCTATTTGGGAAAAGAAGGTGAGGCTCTGCACTTGAGTGCACAGAGACTTGAGTCTGTAGCTAAGTGCGCAAACGACCTGCAACTTAGTGCGCAGGTCAAGGACTGTTTTTTGTATAAATAATAATTATATTAGCAACATTTCTTATGGGTGTAGCCCCACATTGGGGTGAACCAAGGTAATTTGGTGTCTTGATGTATATATTTTCTTATTATATGTTGTAGCGTAGTAGTTTATTACAATTGCACTTTATTTCAGTACAGTGATGATTTATGGATTTATATGATATGTTTAAGTGGTTAAATGAATGTGGAAAAGTAATTTATGAATGTAAGGAATAAGAAAACATAATAATACCACATCTCCACATCCTTTAAGGCTATAAAAACCTGGTTTTGCATCCTCCCATAGTCACTTTGGGTGAGACTGCAATCTGCTTGCAGGATGTTGCCAAAAGGGCCGGTGATTGAGGGTTTTGTTGGTGTGCAGTATAAATCGAACCTAGATAAGCCCAAATCATAACCAACAACTATCTCCAATTCTTCATGCTGAAATTGTTGCGCTGATCCTTAATGAAGAACTACTTGAAAAACCACCAAAACTGGATGCCAAAAACTCTAATGCGAAGAGATCACACCAAGAGAAGTGAATCAACTGCAAGTATGAGACAACTCTGAAAATGCTTGGCAACTCAATCAAATTCCAAGATAAAATGAAAAAGGATCCATCTATCCTTTGCTTGGTCCAATGACCATCCAAGTGAACAAAAGAATTTCTACCAATGCTCTCAATCAACATCCCAATCACTTTCCCACTGGAAAATTTCAATGCCCACTCGCAAATTGTGTTGTTGTCGAAACTTTCAATACGAAAACCATCAATTCCCCCCTTTGTCAAATGAAAGGAGAGGCCATCTGCATTTGTTTTCGAACCCACCCCCCCCCCCCCCCCCCCCCTTCATATGTATGAGATTTTCACTCTTGTACTCCCTAAGAGTACCATGTTCATTTGACTATTGGCTGCAATATCTAAGATTGAATTTTGCGGTAAAACTTATACAATCGTTTGAATGTAGATGACCACTCCCAAGGATCAATCCATGCATAATTGATCTTAAATATAGCTGGTTGGTTTTGTTTGCAACATATTTTTTATGAGCGATTTTTCTTTCCACAATGGTGACAAAGATGGAGATAAAAAATGATCTTCCATATGACCTGTTCTTTGACAATGTTTCCATTTTGGCTCTTCTTCAACTTTATCATGGCTTTATGATGTTACTTTATCAATAAATCCTCCACTGATGAACTTGATTGGTTTTGAATAATCTAGGATATGCAAGTTGTTGTCATCTTTGTCATATCCTAAGCCACGTCGATTTTTTTTGCATTGGATTCCTTCCCAGGGTTTGAGGATTGGCTTGGAGCAAGAAAGTTGAACTTGATTGTGTACAAATTATATACCTGAAACTGTATCACTGAATGGCTTGGAATCAAATTGTGAAGTCATGCTGTTGAATGACACAAAAACATCACTCTTCTGCAATATCTCATCTCACTGCAGCTATGATTCAAGTTGGATAAAATCAACCATTTCAAGTGTTTGATGTAGATGCATTCTAATGTCAGCAAGAGTCGTTTTGCTAATTTTTATCGTGTCTTGAGTAGTGGATAGAATTAGATTGTTAAGAATCTCTAACAATTGAATGTTTTGTTCCATGTGAATCATTCGCTTGAACTCATGCTTGCTTGCTTTTAATACTTGCTTGATTTTTTTAACTCGCTCACTTGAACTTGTTTGCTTAAACTTGCTTTCTTGAATTTTACGCTCGCTTTATTGTGCTTTTCTCACTTGATTTGACAAATTTAGATTGTCGGCTACTACCGAAAATGCACCCAGATTAATTATTTTACAATGTAATGAGTAGATGATAAGTTCAAATGACTTCTACCAATTATGACTTTAATGATTCAAGGTTCGGTGTCAGGTTCAACTCAGAATGCACCTGATACAACTCAAAATACCAAAATTTGATGTAGCATTCAACACATACCAAACTAAAATTCTCACATTTCAAGACTCGTGAGCAATGCTTTATGACCTTGACGCTAATATGTTTAAAAAGAACTCCGCTTGAAATACATGACACGGACTCAAACTTCGCTCAACCCACTTTACAAATAATAAATGAATACACTAACTCCCTCTCTTAAAATCTTGTCTTTCACAAACTTATGACGAGTCCAAAATTACATTGGCACCCATTTCCTCACAAGAAAAACATGCATATCAATCATAAAAAAACAAACAAATTCACACCATTCGTTCCATCCACACATAATATGAAATTGGCTAGAATCACAATATGGGAATTTCCTTCCCTGGTGTGAACAAGTCAAATAAAGCCCTTATTTCATGGAAGAAACAAAATTTACCCTATCGCACTCCTTGAAAACGCATGAGTTATAATTGGGAGTTCAAGCCACGATCCCTTATATATATGTGGATTAACATGGATAGTATATTACAAATACTACTTGAACATATTAGGCATCGATCATTTCAAGCAAGGAAGAGATCTCTCCCATGGTTTTAGATTCTTTGAAAGTTGCCTTTCTACCTTCTCTGGCAAATGGAATCAAAACGGATTGTTGTCTGCATTGCCACTAATAAATTGTTCCCTTCTATTTTTATTTCGTGTGTAGCTTCAAATAAAATCAACAATGGATGTTATGAATAAGTGAAACCACACTTAGGTCTTCAATATGATGAAATACAAATCAAAAAATATTACAACACTTTATATAGTGGGTAGACCAAAAAAAAATGAAAAAATTCCATGGTATAAAACAAAGTTAGAGCTAAATAACATCAACAGACTCACACAACGTTCAAATGCACCAATTCCATAACAGGCCATTCACTTTTTACCACGACTTTACTCTCAAACTTTTGTAGAATCTGAACCACAATTTCGCTGCCAAAGAGGAGTAATGTTTAATTTGCCAAAAATCCTCGAGCTTCGTAACCTCGTCGATTGAGGTAAGCTTGAACCTCGACTCCAGAATTACAAGTCTAAAATACAGGCACTGGTCCACATAGATGTTAAGGCAACAATGTACACAATGTTTCTACTCTAGGAAGGGGTCGAAAGCATGGGCTAAGAATTCCCAAAGAATCAGAAGGAGATCAAAGCGAAGCGACATTCAAAGAAAAAATATGATGAGAATTCTATTGTTGACAGAAATAAGCCCTTCGAGCGACAATTCAACAATAAGCCCATTCATGAAAAAAGGCTGAAAGACGCTAAACTGGAGCACCAAAAGTGGAAAGAGTTTTCATGAAGAAAACATGTGTTTAACTCCCCTCAATTGGACACGCAAGACTCAAAAAAAAAATTCCACTGCAAGATTCCTTCTTATGAGGATTGCAACGAGGACACGACTTCGTTCGATGGTGCAAACAAATCATAAATATATCTGGTCATACACCCAATAAAAACACTATCCTCACCTCGATGAAAAACACTAGGTTACTGCTCAAAATGCTTTGTGCAGCGTGAATACACCACACAACTTCACCTTTGATGAAGAACATGCTTTAGTTGCACTCTTCACAAGAGACTAGCAGAGTTTGAATCTCCACCATCAAATGATCCAGGTCGCACAAACCCATGCTTTAGGACACAGAAGCGTGAATACACCACACAACTTCACCTTTGATGAAGAATATGCTTTAGTTGCACTCTTCACAAGAGACTAGCAGAGTTTGAATCTCCACCATCAATTGATCCAGGCCGCACAAACCCAACAACTGGCTCTCCACGATCGTCTCTCTTTCTCCTTTACATTGTTTATGATTTGGGCTCCAACAGAACTTGGGTTTCCACAATTAAATGGTTGACTAGGGTTCAAACTAGGACTCTCTTTTCATCTATCAGAACCGGGATTAAGCTCCCATCCATTCATCTCATTGGCTTTAGTAATTTGTATTATGCAGGAAACAACATCAATGATCTCAGGTGTTCTGTAGCACCCGATGCAACCGGTGATTCGACCAAGATGGCTATCATCAATGAACTATTTTAATTTTTGAAGCTCCTTACATGGCAGCTCCAATGATTCGTCCACGTGCTTGGAAAATTTTTGGGCCTCTTCAGATCCACATAGATTACACACCGATTTTCACTTATTGTTGATGGAAACTCTGTTGTAGTCTCCAACCAGCAACATCTAGCAACTTTGTCACCATCACTGTAACACCATCGAACTCTTCTATAATTCAAGCCTAACAAAACTCAACAACTTCATGTGAAGCAACAATTTGATGCCACACATATCATATACTCGACAGATCATAGCCTTTCCACTACTCGGATTCCTTCCACTAAAAAACACAACGAATCTTCTCAACAGAGTTCGGATCTCAAAAAACGACGACTAGTTGCTCCACATTCCACGCTGGCGCTCAATGCTAGTCAATGCTAAACGTTGTTGGATCCTCAACCAATCCTGATATGTGATTCTCCTCAGGCCCAAACTATGGATTCACTCAAGCACTGATACCAAATAAAGGGAATTAAAAACTATTGAAAACTTTAATTCAAGAGAGACATAAACAATTGAAATAGAGACATGGAAGAAAAGACCTATAGCCTCAATGTATTGTATATTCAAATAATGAGAATGAAACAATATAAATACACCAATATTATGTATCAAGATAGTTCTTTTATTTTGGACATACAATCACTTTGGTTGAGTAAATATCTCAACCATACACTAACCTAGGAGTCTAATTAGTTGGAGAGAATTTGTCAACCAACTAGACCTCAACCAACTCTTAACTAATAGGAACAAACTCATTCTAGAATTAATGACAAGTAGAAATTATTCCAAGTTTAATAGTTTATTATTTTGGAATTCTTGATTTGTCACTAAGGTCAAAGAATTAATGTCATGTATGAAGAGCTATTCTTGAACATATGTAAAATGTATATGAGTCAATCTAGTGTCTAGAAAGCCCTCCAAAAGACAAGCACAATTCTCTTGACTTGATGTCAGCTTGCAATATGAAGAAAATAACTTATGTTGGCTCACCCAAATGTCACACCTATTCGGATGATCAAGTCGGATTAATATATGGTCGAATCACTATATAAAGGAGGCTAGGCTCCTCGCATAAAGATAGAGAGCATACTTCACATATCTCTAAATTTCAGAAGAGGGAAAAGAGACTCAGGTTACCTCTGTTTTGGTGAAGACTACAAGGATGCGTACTACAGTTCTGTAAGGGAATTTAGATCCCTCTTATCTAGAGATCACAGTAACATCGAATAAGAAGGAGAAACTACAACTAGAATTTTGGTGGCCTCTCACTTTGATTTTGGAGGAAAAGGACAGTGGCCTAGTGCAGAAGATAAGGGGAATGCAGTAACACTGTCTCGGTATTGAGGAGAGTTAATTGTTCATAAGAAGACTATGTTTCAGATCAAGTTCTGTTTAGACAAAGAATCCTCGGCGGTACTACAGGAAGAGGGATCTAGTTCTAACCTCACTCAATTCATAGTCTTAATCATGTTGCAATTCCAACATGGTTACAATACGGTGATGAAATCCTTAATGATCTAATAGTGATGGATTTCAAAACTCTCTCATTACTATCTCGGTAAAGGTCTTTATTGATGTAGCCTCAACAGTGGAAGAGGAATCTAGAAGATAGAAGTAGAAGAGGACTCATGTCTTGATCATGGAGTAGATAATAGGTTAACGGTCTTGGTCTTGGCATTCGTCAATTAGAATCGCTAAGAATAATTTGTGCAGGTCCTCATCTCAAAGAGTGAGAGTTTTTGGCCCTCACTCATAGCCTACGTGTTGTGTCTCTTTTCTATTTATGTTCTTTCATTGGTTACTGTTTGATGAAGAATAACACTAAGAATCTAATGTAAAGAATATCCTAATCTAATCATGTAAAAATCATTCACAAGCAATCACCAAAGAATAGAAATCACCTAATACTAATGCCCTAGATTTCTAAACATGGTGTCAAAGCTAAGGTTCTAAAGTCAAAGGAAGGGCATCTAATCAAAGAGACATTCAAGGATCGAGTTTCAAGAAAGGCATCAAAGCAATTTGAAGGTTATCAAAGCAAAAGATCAAGATCTACAATGAAGAATCAAACCCTAGATCGAAGAAGCAGTCTACAACAACAAAAGTTTTGGATCCTCTAGTCATCATCAAGTTATCTACAAAGCAAGGTAGCTCGAAGAAATTTAAAGACAAATATCACATCATCTTGAAGAAAGTCGAAACCCTAGAAGTAAATTTAATTCTCACTCATTCTCTACTGAAGAAATCGAATTATCTTGAAAGCTAGAAGTTATTGTCATCATCTTCAAGGTTATAAAGCAAGCAAGGGTCCTTGTCATTATCCTTGAAGAAGATCATCCGAGGAAGCAGTGAATCATCCTCATCAAAAGGAGTAGCCTTTTTCTATTGAAGAAAGGCTTTTTCATTTGGAAGAAGATCATCCAAGAGGGAGGAATAATACATCTTCTTCAACCATCATCAAAGTAATCAAGATGAAGATTTCATCTTCACTTGTCAAGTAAGTATCTTTCATTCTGTTGAAAGCTCGAAAAATTGGGTCTACAACAAGGGGGATAACCACCCGGTTCAGACCTTAAAGCAGCTCCTTTCCCATTTGGAATAGTGGCTTCGACTGGGGATGATGGGACCAGTTTCCAAATCTATTTATGATGTGTGTACTAACAGAATGATGCTTTTCTTTCTTTTGGGGTTTTATGGGGTGAATGCCTATTCTAAATCTAATCTATCTTTTAAACTATCATATGCAATCTATTATGATGAAAGAAAACATCTAACTTTAAACTATCCTGGGAGTGATGTCTCACTTATGCGATCTAAAATAATTTCTAACAACAATTGCTAATATAAATCATTCAGTCACCACGAGAAAAGAATCCATTAAAAATGATTGTTTCATATAAAAATTTAGCCGAAACAATTATGAGAAACATATGGCATAAAAGTTATTCATATACTCAACATAAAAAGATGAGTTATCACCATACAAAAGTGCAATAATGACAACTAAACATTCAGACTTTCATATATCAATAACTAAAAATATATTTATCATTGGGCACATAAGTAAAAAGTATCAGGGGATAAAAATACCATTGGTAATAAGTTCTACTCATGAGCTACAACAATGTAGATTTATCTTCAAATCACTCAACATCCACTAAGAGTACAAAAGTGCATTTCAGTAGCAAACATCAAACTCATATAAAAATAAATCTCATTTCATTCATTTTATCAAAACTTCCTCAGTGGGGGGCAAACTGCACGTTCTAAAGAATTGTTTTTGATAAAACTCTCGATCTCTCTTTAAATGCATGAGAGGGGTTTAAATACTACTCTAATGAAATCTAAAAATAAATATTACAAAAATAGATAAGGAGGTTTAAACCACCTGCCTCATTTTAAGCAAAAATGAACTAAAACAAAACTAAACTGTATCTATGATAAATCTTGTATCTGATCCTTTAAATTGCAAATGTCCAGCATCAGTTTCAAGAGCGTCGATTGGACGACTTCAACTCTTAATTGTCCTGCAAATACGGCATTAGCTAGCACTGGAGCTATCTTATCGGTAGAGGTTATGAGGCATTTTAGGGTCATCCATTGACTATGTGGCTTTAGCAGGTACTGCTAGTATGTGTCCCAGTTTAATTTATTTACCTTTTTAATCGCCTCTGCCTTTTTCTCGGCTGTTTGTTTCAACTTTGTTTGAAGTTGTTGTGCCTTTGGGAGGAAGCCCAGGTAGTCTCTGATATCAAATTGGCCTTGTGCATATTTTCATTTATGCACTCAATGACACTATTTGCTACTGTCGTTGCCTCTTCGATTGCCTGTTCTGCTTCTTTAAGCTGTGAATCCCATTTCACAAATAACATTTCTTTGTGTGATTCGTCAATTCTGGGAAATTCAACTCTTTTAACTTCTTCTGATCTTTGCCAGTTCAAGAAGTCTGAAACTTTCTTAAAAATTGAATCATAATTAAGTCGTAAATCTACTACTTGATTTGTAATATTATCACTCATTTCACAATGGGAATTCCATTGCGAGATCTTATGGAAGAGTATTTCTTCCTATTGCAAGAGTTGGGCATTAAGAGCGAGTGCTTCTGTGATAAATTCCCCAATTTTGGGATCCTCCTTATGCAGTTCTATCATAGCTTGTAACTGTTCTTTTTTATTGGCCAAACTGTCTTGATGATTCAATTGCATCTGTTGGAAGTCTTGCTGGAGTTTTATTAGTTGTGTTTCTGATTCTTGACTGATGCTAACTTGCTGTAGTTGCTGCTCCAAAAACAAAATCCTATCCTTCTTCTTTTTTAGTAGCACTAGAACTTCTGTTGCTTTATCAATCGTTGTCGAAGCATATGTTCCTGTGATCTGAGAGAGCCTAGTTAGATTTTTCGATGGGTCTGTAGTTGGGTCCTTCCACAGAACATTCAGAGGTTCATCCTCTGGAGCAAGCATGACATCTATTTTCCTTTTCTTTCTTTGCCTCCTGACAATAGCCTTATGTTGCGGGCTATAAAATACGTCTAGAGGAGGAATCTCCTCTATCTTTAGTACAATTTCAGACAACGGAGCAACAGGAATATGCTCCGTTTCCTTATTATTGGTAGCCCCTTCTACCACCATTTCTGTGGTTGTCTCTCTTAGGTTTGTCAGTGGCTCTACTCTCTGTTCCTCAGTGTTGATTAACTTATTAAAATTCTCCCATTCCCATTCTAGATCCATTACAAGTGGCTTTTTTGGCTTTGCAAGGGGAGTGAGAACTTTAGCTTGTTTCGGG
This sequence comes from Pinus taeda, assembly GCA_000404065.3. Taxonomy (NCBI): domain Eukaryota; kingdom Viridiplantae; phylum Streptophyta; class Pinopsida; order Pinales; family Pinaceae; genus Pinus; species Pinus taeda. Next base: position 232,325 of record APFE030022158.1, read on the forward strand.
GACAAAACCTACTGGTCAGGAGTTTCAGTAGATTGAGTTGTGTCTTTAATTGACCCTTCACTTCTGCTTTGTTCACTCTTGGAAAGATCATCAGACTTTTTAGCTGATTCTTTTTCAGAATTTGATTTAGACTTCTCTTCTTTTGAACTACTACTTATGCTAACACTGGGAGTAGGTTCCCTTAATGGTTCAATGAGCAATTGGTCCAAAGGGACCTTTGTTAACCTTTGTTTTCTATAATTGTCAAACTTTTGAAGTTCTTCTTGGTTAAACTGAATTTGTGCCATATGTAGAACCTCTCTGAAAGTGTGCTTCTGTAGAAAGACATCGTCAAAGGGATCTTCTTCATTGGTAAACACTTTTATTTTAACCGTTGTAGTAAAATTACTTACAACACCAAAGGGATCATACTGCCTCCCTGAGAACTTTGGTAGTTGTAAACATAGCATATTATCAACCTCTTTAAAAGCATGACCTACGTCAAATAATGTGAAAGCTTTGCATACTACAGGGAATTGAGGCCAAATGGCCTTTTTAGAATCTTTCAGCACTTTGCTCATTCCCCCAATGCTACAGGTTTGGTAGGCTATTTCCCTAGCCATTAGTTTATCAGGGACATAAAAAAGGAAGTACATGGGGTGAAGCAACACTGCTAAATACCTTGATGTATGTGAACAACTCCTCTCCAAACCACCTTCCTACAGGGAGAATGTCAACTTCAGCTTTTGGGGAAAATCTTGGGGTGTCTTTATTGTAGAGCATTTTATAAATAGGGAGCATAACTCCATGATAGATTTTGTAGAAATGTGGGATGAAATTGGATTCCCACAATACTTTGTTATAAACCTGAATGGGAAGAGGATTCTATATTGTCCACTTCCATCCCATAATAGGAAAATCGGAGACAAAACGAATGGCGTCCATGACATAGGCACCCAAAAAGAATGGAGGATAAACCCTTGAAGTAAAACTTCTTTTAGTTCAATATGATAAAATAACAGAAGCTAAATATCTAATAAAATTTGGGCCCAATCCATTATGGTGGCATTGGTAGCCACATCCAATAGAGGTAACCACTCTGATGAAAACTTATTGATATCTGGCCTCCCAAACAGTCTACACAACATTGCAGCGGCAAAACAGTAAGGAGAAGAAAGAGAGTCAGTGGCGTACATACCATTTTTATCCTTGTTTAATCTTTCCTCGTTGTTCTACCAGTGCTTTGTACATTCTGCTAGGTCTTCATTCTCCTTGGCAAACTTCTCTACAAACTGCTTGTTGTAGCTAGCTTGGGGTTCTGGCAAGTGATACATGCGTCTTAGATTATGTGGGGAAAATGACCCCATGACTTGTTGATTAGATGTCTTGAACTCTCTATCAGATATTTCTACATGATCTATAATCCATTTCACCATACCCATGTAGGGGAGTATCTTCGGCCTCGCTGCAATACGGTGTAGGAACGAGCATGCAAGCTTTGTTAAGGATGCTTCAGAGAAGCCACGTCCATTTTCTATAACTGTAACCTTCATAATTCTCGGGTTTTCATCTTCTAACAATCTGTACATGGCTTCCCAAGTAGATATCCCTGCATACCTAGTACAAGTGGTGTCTGTGAATAATGGAGTCATTTCTATTTTCTTGGATGCAGGTGCTTTGCCTTTCTTTCCCATATCGTTGTGTATTACGCTCTGTGAAGTCTTCCTCAAAATTGCAAGCAGAGAGTAAGGATATGATAAGGATGATAATGAATATAGGAAATATCAATAGAAAGACAAAAATAAGGTGACAGGAAAGCTTTAATTCTTCAATCATATAAAAGATATCACCTTGTGTGAAATGGTCCTTTTCCCTGATCCGAACCGTTTTTTAATAAATGACCACTAACGGACCGTTAAGTTAAAATTTAATATTCATAAATTTGCATCGAATGATGGAAAGTATTGTCATAGAACTCTGAGCCCTTAGATCGGCGACAAAAGCGATTTTGCGATTTGCTTCACAATATCGCAGATTGTAATGTCGCAAATCTTGCTATCGTTAGAAATCATCATTTTGTTGGGCGGCTACGATTTGCGATTTGAGAGAGGCTTTATTGCATTTCACAATATTTGGGTGTTTTACATAATGTAGCATCACAGATTTGGAATTTGCGATGTGATGATGTTGTAAGACTTTGTGATCTCGGATTCTCGCAAATCGCATTTTTGAGAGTTTACTTTTATAAGGGATGCCTGCTGTGATCTTTTGTGATGCGTTAATATCATTTTAAAAGTGGGTTTTACAAAGCTTTTCTTAAGATTAGAGACTTTCCTCTTATAAATTTTTTCTTAGGTCTTGTGGTCATATAGCGCATTTTATAAGGTAACTCATAGTTTGTGATGTTTCATGCGCTTGGAGTATAAAAAAGTAAATCTACATGTTTTAGCAAGTTCTACTTTGATAAAAACAAAAGGCAACATTAAATGCTAAGATTTGATTTTTTTGGAAGGGTCCCCATTTATTAATGTTATTGCTAACACTAATAAAAAGGGGGGTTGTTGATGGTCACAACACATTCTTTAAATAATTTTGGTAAAATGACTTCATCTTTGCAAGGAGATCTATAAGATGGTTGGGTCATCGAAATTCCTTGCATGAAAAAGGAGGATAAACATAGTCCTCGAAGAAAGTGAAGTCATTGAACATGTCAATGAAAAAGGTCTCCTTTGAATTTATGGAAATGGATTTGTATGAAAGGTCCCCTCATATAGAAATAGCGGAGATATCAAAGAGACATGACAGGCTCATAAGAATAATATCTAAAGATGCAGGTCACATTACTTAGATTTGATCTACACAAAATTGAAGGTATCAAAGAATGAAGAGATATCTTCATAAGATATTATCTACGAGAACTGGGAGAGATGATAAGAAGATAATCACCATTGATCTAAAATGCATTAAGTGATGATCAAGGTAACAAATATCCATGGGGATAAGGAAAGTTACCTCATTCGACAACTTTTGATTTATATGCAAGATAGAAGAAGACAAGTTGAGGGAAAAAGTGTTGAAGGTTAGGGACTCAAAAATTTGCTGGAAGGAAAGGAAGTTTGGAAAATTCTGGTTCTCAAAAGAGAAAGAAGAGCATAGTTGAGATTCAATACTATGGAAGTAAAGATTGTGGACTTTACAACAAAGATTTTCTTAATGGGACAATATCAAAAGAATAAAAGAAGCCCATATTTCCAAAGAAGTGGAGGAAGTTGAGGAAAGGAAGTCCAAGAAAAGAGGAAGTAAGATATCTCAACTGAGATAGTCTCCCTCACAAAATTTCTTGTCAAGCTCCTAAACCTTATAGGATATGGCTAGTATAAGATGCATTGTGGCATCATGGAAGCATTAGAAACAAGAGCTTGTGACATCACCATAGGAAACATGAAGGATGTATGATAATCAACTTTGAAGGATATAGCTCTTTGTGACCTCATTAAAATATCAAAGGAAGAATTCATTCATGACGAGTCTCATCATACATCCATTTAAAAGGGAAACGTCTACTAAATATGTGAGATGGAATCCTCATTGGAGGATTCATCGATCTAGAGAGGAAGCAAATGTTTCATCAAGAACTCCAACTTGTGGAGTTCATGGGATGATGGTATGATGACATGAGATATGAAGCAAATCAAGGGGTTGAAGATCTTTTCAATCAAGGAAGTTGTTGAAAGGAGCCTAGATGACCTAAAGGTAAATGAGGTATGTATGATTATATTTAATGTTATAATGTCATGTCATATGGTTGTAGGTAAAAGGATCTCCTCCTTTGAAAGCATGCAGGAAGGTATAAGTCACACTAGATAAAATCAACATAATATTTCCTCATATGAACTATGAGGTGGTTGATTATGATTGAGGAACTCTAATTGGAAGCTCCTAGGAATGAAGTGTGTGAGAATATAAGAAGAGATAATCACAATATGCAACAAAGGTAGAAGGCATTCAACATCCAAAGTCTAAAAATATTTGACTAGAAGATCTCCCGAAAGGATGTGAAGGCTCTGATAGAATTAGGAAAAAGATAGAGACCCTTGACACTGAATATTTGTGGGAGATGTGTCAATCTTCATGTAGGATGTTGATACTTACAAGAAGATGTCATGGTGAAAGATCATCACAAAGGTAAGTTTTATTTTAATTATTCATTGATTATTTTTTAACTAGCATCTGGTTAGGCTTATGTAGGACTATCAAAGGGAAGATTTGTGAATGACTTCCAAGAATACCATATAGAAGGATGTAATGTCCTTATGAAATTATGGCAGGAAATCATAATAACATGAAGCAAGGCCAGATGGAAAATTTGATGGATCACTTTCTGATGAGTTGAGGACATGACAAACTCATGGACAAAAGTGATGGATGATTTGTGCCCTATCTAGAAGTTCCCAAAGTTGAAGACTCCTTAACGAAGAATAAATTCATGACATCGAAAGAAGAATCTCTTCAAGCAACTAGTTGTTTTAGGGTCTCTACATGAGGAGTTGTGATTGGTCCCTAGTTAAGAGGGAGCCTGAAAATAGGTTTCTTACTTGAATAAAACTTGGAAAATTCCTAAGCAGGGAGCTTAGGTACATTCCTTTTTTATAGGAATGAGTACATTCCTTTAATGGAATAAAACCTCTAGGTTTGAAAAAAGAGAGATAGTCATGTCGTTCTATTCTTCACCTGGGAAGACCGAATGGAAGATTTTGTCATAATTTGGCATCCAATGATATTTTTGGATGAGATAGGGCATCCAATAGTAAGAGTAGTCTTGGAGGACTGATATTCTTTGTGGGACTGGGGAGTCCAAGAAAAGAATAGTCTATCTGGAGCATATCCTGAGTGAACCTGCGTGTGGTATGTTTCTAGAGAGACATTGATGAGTATGTATATAAATCATTGATCTTGCCATCATTGTGTTGTGATCTTGTGGAGAGATAGAGATGTTAGTCAAGGCCTTTCTATATAACAATGCTATACAAATGAGTTACAAATCCAAATTCTTCTTATGTGAAATTATTGAGATTAAGAATGACCAAGTACCATTATGAATACCTCCCTAGTTAAGAAGGAGTGTTGAAAAGTGTAACTAGGTTCAGTCTTCATAATGACATGTAATTTTTAATTTTGTAAATGATGTAATAAAATTATTCTTGTAAGCCTTACTTCATGGGTTTCATGAGAAAGTGATTTTATTTTAGATAGCTCCCATTGAGAGCCTTAGGATTTGTCATTAAGGTCAAAGAATTAATGTCATGTATGAAGAGATCTTCTTGAGCATATGTAAAATGTATATGAGTTAATCTAGTGACTAGAAATCCCTCCAAAAGACAAGCACAATCCTCTTGACTTGATGTCGACCTGCAATATTAAAAAATTAACTTATGTCTACACACCCAAATGTCACACCTATTTGGATTATCAAGTCGGCTTAATATATGGTCGAGTCACTATATAAAGGAGGTTAGGCTCCTCACTGTAGGTTTTAATCCCGTACAGAAACTACCTGCATGCGAGTTCTAAAACACAAAAAATAAACAATGTGAGAGCATAACACATAAAACACATATAATCAGAGATTTTCCCCTTGATCCCAAAACCGGGACTACCAGCTTGATTTTTCATTATGTTCCTTTTAATGTTACAATACATATTTATACATGCCGAAGCATCTAATACCATGGACCGAAAACCATAGCATCCAAAACCATGGACCGAAAACCATCATGTCCAAAACCATGTGTGAAAATCATGCACAAAACCATAGGTAGGTCCGCCCAACCTAACATAGGGTCCAGAAAACAAAATTTTCTGGGGCGCTACCCCAGACCCCATAGAGGGGGGTTACGTACACCCCTCAAACCCCCTATGACCCCCCCGCTATGCAATAGGTGAAACAAAGGGGGGGCTCTGCCCCCCCTCTAACCCTCGGTTAACTACGTGGGCTAGTTGTGGAAAGAATATAACAAAACCCAACATTCTCCCACTTGTTGTTTTCTTTCTACAGGGGACCATAAGAGAGCTTAGTCATTTATCCATCCCTGCAACGCCCATTGTTTCTCTACACCAAGAGAACTTCTCAGAGCTCACAAATTTTGTCAATGCATCTGTAATATTCTTCAAAGTGTCCATCTTTACCAACAACACCTTTTTGTCTTCTATCATATCCCTCACAAAGTGATACTGAAAATCAATGTGTTTTGTCTTTGAATGATATGCAGGGTTCTTTTCCAAGAAAATTTCACTTTGGCTGTCACAATCTATCCTTATAGCTCCCTGTACTAACCCCATACTTGAACACAATCCCTACAACCAAACTACTTCCTTACTTGCATGAATGGCTGCCATGTATTCTGCCTCTGTAGTTGATAGTGCCACTACAGATTGTTTCTTACTCATCCAACTGATTGCACCTCCAAATAGGTTAAA
>APFE030022162.1:5672-63420 GCA_000404065.3 Pinus taeda
ATAATGTATGTTTAGAGAAGGATTGCTCTTGTTTGTCTTGTTTGTCACTAGAGAGTCTTAGACTCCTAGGGAGGTTAGGTTTGTCCGCAAAAATAACTCTTTCCGCATGACAATAGGTTCATCAATTGCTCATGCATTTTGTCAGATATGTAGGTGGCATAGTCATAGCAGATTGGAGTTTTTCCAGGGGAAAACATGAGCATCATTACCAGTACAGTTTCATCAATATACTCAATTGAGTTATAACCCAGGATGGGACTAATCATATCTGCAAGGTCCCTGCCCAATGGGTTGAGGTAAACATGCAAAATGGGAGGGTACTGCACAGTATCAGTTTTAATATATAGTTGGTTGAACTTGGTGATCTGAGCATCTGTCATCTTAGCTCCTTGATTTATCAGATCAAACAAAGATAAAGGAACCAATTTCTTCTCAGTCTTGAATTGCAGCATCTCTCTGATGGCCTCATGGGTAATATAGAAAACAACTGAGCCTGAGGGGTCAAGCACAGCTCTCTGAGTGGGATCATAACCTTCAGCACATAGGTGAATTAGGTCAGGAAATTGATTGACCTGAGGAAGCTTGAAGAATGGGAGGAAGGAATCCCAAATGCCCAATACATCTGTTCCAGCCTCATGTTTGGCCTTTAGTTCATTTAACAGGTGGCTGTGGAACTTGCTTTTCATTAGGAATTCCTCTGAGATTTGATAATCCAACTCTGCTAATGCCTGCCACTCCAATTCTCTCTGAGGGGCATTTAAAGGGGCAATATTGAGGGCCACAGGTGCTATTGGTGTATCCATGGTTACTTCAAAACTTTGTTTTGTATGTGAATTAGTGTTACTGTGCAGAGTAACAGACAAGAGCGTTTCTTGGAAGGAGAGGTGATTTCTTTAGAAACAGAGGACAAAGGGTAAATTGCAGCAGTTGAAATACTGCACAAAGCACTAAAATAGGCGAATACTTGCTCTTGCTAGACTCTTTCACGGTAATTAGGTGTAATTCGGGTTCCCTGTTCACGATTGCGCGAACAGAATGCAGGTTTTTGTGAAAGATTTGGTAAACAAGGCTTAGCTGGTGAATTTCGTCTTTATAACTTCAAATGTGAACTAGGCACAGGGGAATTTCTGGTCAATTATCTGTTTTTCCTGTGTTTTAAGTTAATTTCGGCTATTTGCAGACAAAACCAGACGCAGAGAGGATTCACAGGGATAAATACCTGGTAAACTAACAGTCTGGGTCACAAAAGTAGGTGGGTTGGCATGCCGATGGTCTCGAGGTTGAATTCAGCGGGTTGGTGTGAGCTTGGACGTAAAATACATGCAGAAGACAACACAGACGTTTTTGCAAAAAGTGCAAAAAACGCGAAAATTTGGCCAAAATATGGATTTTTTGGAATATTGGCGCCTTTTTCGGATGACGTCAGCATGACATCATCGGGTGGGGTCAGGGTCGGATGACGTCATCAGGTGACGTGGTGGCTTATGAGTGGTCCACGGGGATGGTGAGGTGGCAGACAGGTGGAGCAATGGCGGACGGGGGCGCGAACGCGACGATGACGTAGTAGTGACGCTGGCAGTGACGTTGGCAGGTGGATTAGCGGAAACCGGAAACTGTAGGCAGTATGATATCGCACCGCTTTTGATACGGAAGTGGAGTTGTCAGAGGGGGCTTCGATACGCTGTGGGGGTGACGCGTGGCTGCGGCCTGACGTCACCTTCTGACAGATGTCGGAAGCTAAATCACAGACGTCGGGGTCGGTCCGATATGCATGTGGACCGTTAGATGAAAAGCTCCTGATCGGACGGTTGACGGGAAAATGACCTGTTCGGATGATACAGCATCAGGCGGGAAATAAAATATGATTTTTCATGGGATTTGTGCCCGGCGGGACCTTTAGAAATATTGAGGAATTTGTATGGTTTTTCAATGTATTTCTTTATAAAGTCGCGCATAGCTCCGAAACTTAGGATAAGTCGGAAAAGTGGGTTTTTTAATGTATTTTTGCCATTTGAGCGAGTTAGGGGTGAAATGGGTTTTTTTACAAGGTTTCTTTAGCAAATGAAGGGTTGAATGGGTAAATGAATTCTGAAGGGGGAAAAGAGGTAAGGCTTGGGTTCTTAAACTGACCAGATGTCAATTTAATTCCTTAGTGGTGAACATATGGCTATAATGCCAAGGGGGGGGATATTTATAGAATGTTTGGGGTTTATACACTATGGTGTTATAATAGTAGGGAAAAGGTGACATAGGGATTTAGATAATAGAAGTTAGGGGTTAATATGGAGGGAGAAGGTGAATGAGGAGTGGTATCACTAAGTTTATTTGAAAACCACTTAGCTTAGGGAGTAGATCAAAATGAAAAGAATTTTGCACAAGAAATGTGGCTCTTAAAGGAAACCAAAACCAACATAAAACTTTGAATTCTTTCACAAACACAATTGGTGTAGGGATGTTAGTAATGAGTGTAAAACAAGGAGAAAAGGAAGTTAGGCATGCTCCATTGTGTTGTTTTCCTTATCTTGACCAGAAAGATTCAGTTTGAGAGGAATACCACTTCTGCAACCCCATCTACCTACCCATCTACTTTGCCTAACATTTTTTTGTTTCTTCTTGGAGGGTGCACTTGGACTTGCAGACCCTTATGTGCCTTTTCTTTGCCATTGGCTTTTTCTTTTGATTGCCTATTTAGCACTATCCTTATTGCTTCCAAGGCCCCAGATTAAGTAGTTGGGAACCTTAGTTTCTCTGCCTAACTATTGGTCTGCCAAGATTAAATAGTTTGGACAGACTTCTTTCTCTATTCTACAACAGAAAATGAAACATGGCATGATCCAGATTAGACTATTGGACCATCCATCAAAATTTAGTAAACATGAGGGCATGTACACACCTTGCCTTGTCTTGGAAATATGGGATCTTTGTATCAGCAAAGCAGAGCATATTTGGCATTTGAATTTTCCAATCAAGAAATATGAAACCTATTGGTATAGGTATCCAACAGATAGCACAGAATGATGACATGATAGTACAGTCAGCATGATGGGAATCTTCTTCAGTTTTTTCTTAATGATATTGTGACGAGTGTCACTTCAGTATTCGCTAGTTTGGTTGTGTGAAGGTGAAATTGTCCAATGTCTTCCAAGGTGGAATTACGGGTTCATGGTGAATATTATGTGGAAATTATTTTTTAGAAATATAGATATATATTATTATATATATATATATATAATAAATATTATTATTATATTATATGATTTAAATATCATATATATGTATATATATATGAACCTTATATAAATAAACATATATATATTTGAATGGCGTATTTAAATGTGAAGTGGCATGGTTAATTTCGAGATATATCAAAGGGCATTGAACTATAATGGAAATGTTATTATGTGGCAAAATGTATTAAGAGATGGGCGGAGGACAGGTCAAACCCATGCCCCCCCTCCCTACTCCATTACATAACCATCGAACCAAGCACCAGGTTTGTTAAATGGTAACTACAATACAATATTATGCCAATAGTGTATGCTGGTGGCTAGAGTGGAGGGAGCCAGCCCTGTGGGCTAACCCCCTCTCCATAGGACCACACTAAAAAAAACCATAGGATAGTGCTAAGGTTAAGCGCGCTTAAGGTGCCACAAATATCATTAACTTAATTAATATGAATTTAAATATGGTGGCAGTTTTAGAGGCACAAAAATTTTGATGGAGTTGCCAATTTTGGTGGTGCTAACTGCAGTCTTCTCTAGTTTTAGTAGGGTTTCCTAGGGAAAAACTGAATGAAGCATATATTGAGAAATTTTTGACCAAATTAAGCTCAGAAAGAGGCGTTCTTGGCTAATTTGGACATTCTGAACACATTGGTGTAGGTATTAGGAGCCATAGAGCTTTGTAAACAGAATTGTTACCACATTGAGCTAATAAAGAGGACCAAGGAGATGTAGCCCAGGAGGGGTAAACGCCTTCATCAAAACACTATGTTAATGTGTCTCTTTGATGGTTTTATGTACTGTACATTTTTTTTCCTCATTATTTGTTTCTGAAGCTATTTTTCTTATGAATGTTTTGAAAACTTTAAGGAAATTTACTTGATTATATGCATAAACAACTAATGAAACCTCAACTCAAGGAGAAATAAGCAAGAACATATTTATAAATTTGTCATTGTTATTAGCACAAAAAAACTAATGATACAAAAATAGATCAATTCACATGCATGATGCTTGTGATAACACGAGAGTACTCTAATCACTCACCCTAATAACTGATGTAATATCGAAAACACTTTGACTGTATGCCTCTTGTATCATAGTGACACGTCATCTATTGTCACATATTCTGGAATCCTATGGGTGATCACTTCGATATTTCATTCCATCACAACCATGGGATTCGCTCCTTCCTCATAGGGAGCATCTTCTACCTGACGTGCTACTCGTCATGCTATTGGTGACATACTAAGAGTTTTTTCTAGTCCAACATCTACACATTTATCACAAGTTAAATATCAGATACAATTCCACAAAAAAATCATAAAACTTGAAAAATCCAAAAACAAGTTTTACCTGCATTAGTCTAGTTTTCACCTGGTGGGAGAGGTAGATCCAAATCCCATCTGAAATTTGTAACTACGTAGGCATTTGCATCCATAATGATCACTTGGCAATGCAACCAACTAAAAAACTATAGAGGGAAATGCATTTGTCAGCCTCCTCCTCCACGAGGCATGAATTCACTCCATATGATAAGCCTCGTATATTGTGGAGCAGGATCCAATACCTCTATCCACTAATACCAAAATAGGGCACTCTCTCTAGAAAGAAAGTTCCCAAGATCGAACTAAAGCTAAATTGCTTCAAGTTTCCTCACCTACCTTTGGTTAGTTTCCTCTTCATATTGGACAATAACCCACCACACCAGTTAAATATTGTTGGAGTAAGGAATTCTACTGCATATTGGAATTGATATTTTGAAATCTCATGGAAAGCCTGCAACCCGGATATGCGATCTATGGTGTATAGAATTATTGTCAAGGGAATATTGTTGGCTGTCATTATCTTCACCTTCCCACCCATTGTCATTTTTACACCCGGGAAATGTCTCCTGATTAGGGCACTAGTGATCTCACCTCCAGGACGAGATCCGAAGAGGTGAACTCTTTCCCCTCTTCTAGAGAATCCAGTAATGAAGTAAATGTTTGTCTCTTCCAGTTCCATTTCCTGGTCTCCGATAATGAATATTTCCTGATAAATATCCCATAAACTGATCAAGTATTGTAGCAGTTCATTTTGGGCTTTGAGGGTTGTGGTTCAGAAGAATTTCAATGCTGACAATTCCTCAAAGCATTCACAAATTCTGAATCTTGGGCAACCTGATGATCTTTTGCATCATGGCCTCGTTCCTTCCATTCGGTATCCATGCTGCTGAAATCTCATGTAAAATAACCATTAAATATAAATTAAATGCTTTTCCACATATTAAAGCTCAGTTTTTTCGCCCTAAGAGGAAGATTTTTCTTCAAAAATTCCACCTCACGGTCATCGCGTCTGTTTTTATTAAACCTGCAATGTCATCGTGAGGGCCTTTCAGCTCAAGGGTGACCATCGTGGGTCCAACGAGAAAACCCATGATGATCGCCCTTGCTATTAAAAATTAAAATCCTTCCCTTTGGCAAGAAAAAATTCGATGAAAACACATGAAAACACAATGAAATTCAAGAGAGAAGGAAGAGCTCTTACATGCAGCTGACGATTTGAGAAATGATGCTTTGGATCTCCCACAATGCTCGCCTAAAGAATCGAAGAAAATGGGGTAAACATGCGCTCCCAAATTTACTCCAGGTGAAATGGTAATTATTTTTACGTTTAGTCTATTTATAAGTTTTAAATTCATTTTTCCCAATATTTTATTAATATTTTGTTATTTTCCTCGGTATCAGTGATGCGTGGTTATCTTTGTTGAGTTACAGGTACTTTTTGTTGGATACAATAATTATTCTTGACTGATTCAACGAGTTGTATTTTATCTCTTTTTTAGACTCGTTAAAAATAAATGAAAAAGGAACCACCTTGGAGTCATATTAAAGCTCTTTTTTGACTCTCGAAACATGAAAATATTGCCGAGTACTTGTCTTTTTGAACTCGTTAAAATTAAATGAATTAACGTCATCTCAGTATACGTTTACCCCTTTTTCGGGCTAAGATTGAATATTTACAAAAACGTTACACCTTGGTCAACATGGTCAAGAGATTCTATTGGATAGTTTTTTCTACCCTTTTGGGTTCGAGGGACAAATTACATAAAGGGACATGATGGATTTTTATTTTATGTCTCTTTTTCAAACTCTCTAAACATGAAAAAAATATTGAGTTATTCTTCCATCAAACTTGTTAAAAATATATGAAGAAAGACTCATCACCATGATGAGACTGAGTTTGTCCTTCCTAGGATGTGTAAAACTTACTAGGATGGATTCATTAGAGGAATGAACTTATATTACAAGAATATGTTATCCCCTTCAATATTGTGATAAAAATAATTGGGGTACTCGCTAGAAATAGTGGGGAAAAATGAAATTGAAACATCCTTTGTATAGGCAGCATCTCTCTCTTGAACATGACACTCTTTTTCTTCTCATGTCAGGTTTGGGATATCCTCACTCAGTCAATTGTCCTCCCAGATTTGGGTGATCCAATTTTCCTCTCATCTAACTATTCCATTTCATCATGAACCTTAGTCTTATGTTGAATCAAATGCTGCCACACTTTGGAGATGTGTCGTTGATGATCAAGAGAAGTCCTATATGTAGTATATTACTTGTACATTGTCTAACCATTTGCTATAGTCTTGAATCCTATTAATTTCATTCCACTTTGTTCCTCATCTTCTGTTGATGATGGGGGAAACATCATGTTCCTCCTTGGATGAATCACTTCCTATCAACTTTAGCTCATTATCCAGGAAGATGACTTAGAGACTCCCTTTTAGTACCCTAGAGCTTGCATCCCTTAATGGAAATTTCTTTGCATTCGAAAATAGGGTTTCATCATTGGCCTTCGATCAGATGAATCCAAAAGTGTTTGAATTCAGCTTCATTTTCACATTCATAGATTTTACTATTGTACCTTGAGAACAATTTTCATTACTCATGGTTTCTGTCATGCATGTTAATGGTCCACGTCATTGGCTAGTAATCAGGTGGTTGTCTAACATGTTTGACTTCGACACATTCATTCTCATATTCGAATTCGTACTTCGATCGGGTTGGGATGGAGCGCAAGACCCCAAGTCTTGTCTGATATGACTCAAGCTATGCAGAGTTATATATTATTCATGATTGTACACATGTTTCTACTATACGGATGGTTGTGACCATACCATGGGACTTTACATTTATTATGATCCTTCTATATTAGATGGTGGCATCCATACCTTGGATCTTGGATTTACAGATGATCCTTTTCATTTGGATGGCTATGCTGATACCATGGATCCTTTCACACAATCCTTACAATCTAGATGGCTATGTGCATGTCACTGGTTCATGTTTTGATATCAAATATATATATGTATGTGTGTACTTGATTTTTAGGTCTCCTCACAGTGTTTGTTCTTGTCCTTGAAAAATATCATAAATCATCTCAGTGATCACTCCCTGTTCTGCCTTCATGCTTTAGGGGGCATTTATTACATAGTATTTTGTCACACTTCCTACATTTCCTCCTGACATACCCTGAAGTGACCAAAACATTACCATCATGCAGTTTACTCACCTAGATAGGAATCTTAAATCCTCCCTAAAAAAATGATGGGAAAATGCCTTGAGCTTCCACTGAAGGAAATGGCTCTAAAACCCTAATTTTGGCATCATCACCACCCTGAAAATGAAAATCATAATGGCCATTAGTTGCACTATATTATCCCCATGACGTCAATGTGATTTTTGCTTGGACACTGGTGATGATCCCTAAATGTTAATTTTCACAAAGAGGACCTTCGTGATCTAGAGGCTTCCATAACGACAAGTTGGAGGTTGTTCGGCATGGATGAGGTCGAGTTCTCTCAAATTGGCCTTTTGGTCTTATCCCTATGAGATACCTCATTGAGATGAGGGCCTTCTCATATGGAGAGATCCTAACTCCCTTTCCCTTCCTATATATTCATCCTCTCCCATTCCCAAATGGTTGGTCTTTGGATATTTTCACCCTGATGCTGAGATTGTGCCTACATTCTACTCATTTGGCTTGGAGGAGGAGTGCTTGGAGAGCTTCAGCTTGGACTTGGACATTCACTCAAGGAGATATTATTGACATCAAGGCTTCGCTGTATGCTCCCTCTTTTATTCTATTAATATATACAACTGTTGGTTCATTTTCCATAAATGTGTATGTTAATGCATCATTTATCTTAGTGCTCCTTGATATATTAAGTAGGTTACTTTCAATTATGCTATTTTTACTTGCATGCTTTGTTGTGTCATGATCTCTTGTGCAAGTATTTAAACATTGTGAGCAGTAGGACCGAGCCCATGGTGCAAGAAACTCGAGGTCTCCAAAAAAGGAGGATATTATAGCATCAGAACGAGGTATGCCATCTTACTCTTCCTCTATTTCGATTGTAACTTAGGAAAGTGTCTAGTAGATTGTCACGTAGGTTGCTAGTCCCACTCATTTGGGCTAGAGGGATCATCTATGTGCACAAAGAGGATTTCTTAGGCAATAGTAGCAATAAAAAAGGCCTTGGGTGGAGGCTTACGTCACTCATCCTTGTTTCCTCTCCTTATGGTTTTCACAGTTAGCTAATGAGATTAATCATATTATGAAAAAAATTCCACATTATGCCTATCGGTGGACATCAGAGTCATAACTCTCCTGAGAATCACTCTGATCCATCTATTGAGCATGGAAATGCCTGACTCAGGACATGTTCTTATATTTTTGAAATATGTTGTTGTTTTTAGTTCTCCCATAGTTTTTAAGCTCCAATCCTCTCTCTCTTCAGCTACAGTTTATAAATTATTTCGGCCATCATCTTCTTCTCTGTAATCACACTTTAGGGGGCATATTTTATACAAAAAATGACAGCCTCATCAACTCATAGGAGAAGGACACTTTGATTGGAAGAAACCCTTAGTTACATGCCCATTTTCCAAGGTAACGTACCCTAGAAATAGACCAAGGGCATTATAAACGTTGCCTATTACTCAAAAAGGTGCATTAGTCCCTAGGGTAATGCTATGTTTTTCCTAAAGGGAATTGTTACTAGATTTTTATGATATTCAGGAGGTCCAAGAATGAGTTGACTGACTAAAACTGCACTTTTTACTCAAATGTTAGCTCAAAAATCTAGAAACATCTGCCTTAGTCCTCTCTAAGGAAATTTCTAATCCTGACAAGAACACATAAAGTGGGAAAGAGAAATAAAGCGAGGAAACATATAGCTTTGCCTCAATGGAACTTATGAAGAAATTAGAAAGGATTGAGCCTCTCCTCATCTATAAATTTAAGGCTAGGCCATTGTAACAAGGATTGGATTTCTTGAATTGTTATGTTGTTGAGATTTGACATAAGAGGGAGAGTTTTGGTCCTAGGAGTTGCAGGAGGTGTTGCTGCAACTGTATTTGATGGTTGTAACTTTCCACCAGCTCCTGAATTAAAAGATATTGGTTGTTCTTGCTTCCATACACTATTGTTGATTGTTTACTTCTTATGTCTAACTAATGATTACATGGAAGTTAGCTTATTTTTATTGATTAAGTAATATTTAGATGTTCTTACAGTTTGGATTATCAAGATTTATGTTGTGAAGGTTTCTTTGTTCTCTTTCTTATGTGTAGGACTAAGCTTTGAAGCTAGCTAGGAGCACTTCCCAGCTACGCTGAAAACTCTAATAGGATCTGCATGTGAGCACTCACATGAAATCATTCTCTTCTTCTTATTCTCTACTCTACATCTTAAACTACTTATAATATTGAGTGTTATAACAACCTTTACCTTATTTGATCTGCCCTAGGTTTCTGTGAAAACCTTATAGGGTTTTCTATTTGTCTAACCAAGCATTAAATCATATTGCATCTCTATCCAAGCTTTCTAGGTCTCCATGAACTAGTAACTCAACGAGTAGCCTTCGAAGGCTGTAGAGCGATTGTCCAACCCAACTCTAGGGACTAGTAACTCAACTCACTAAGGGATTTAGAGTTTATCCCAACCTATGCTTTGGGACTAGTAACTCAACCCAAGTTGTTATAGGGCTTCCAAATAATTTGTTCAAACCCACAACCATGAGGAACTTGAGCGCTAATCAGAAAAACAACAAGTGGAAAAAACCACAACGCCATGGCTATCCAGGAAATGGAAAGGCATGGCTAAAACACTATGACTCTATGAAAATCTCCATGCTAAGGATAACACGCATAACTTAAAAATCACATGCATACACTATGCATCCAAAAATCAACAAGGAAATCACACATGCAACCTTTTACCTGCAAAGAAATCTAGTTGTAGTTGATCAAACTATTCCCTTGTGTTACCTTGCTTTTCATTTCCTTCTTTCTCCAAATCCAGTGTATGCCAAAGTACTCCATGAATTCTCTGTTAGGTTCCTATACCAATAGGAGTCATAATTTTGAATGACTAAGGTTAAGCCTTGTAATATTTTACATACCTTTTCTTTCTGTAAATGTTTTCCATATTAAAAAAAATAAAAAATGTAAAGAGGGTATGCCCTAAAAGAACAATCAAAGGGAAAAAATAATGAAAAGGTAAAAAAAATGAAAATATATGAACCCCAAAAGATAAAAAGAGACCATGAAAGTCTGTAAGTCAAAATGCCACTACTATTTACTTTTTATGCATAATAAATGATTATGTGCAGCTTGTTACTCATGCCACAATCCATGATAGTCAAAATGTTTAAACTTGGCTATTTCATGCTTTGAATTTTATGTTTATAGGTAGTGAATAAATCTGACCAAACAATGTAATCTTGGCAGATCATTAGATAGGTAGAGTGAATAAAAGGAGCTCATCAGCTTAATCTGAGCCCTTGGATGATATAAAGTTAGAATTAGATAGTTTATTTTGAAAAGGAAAGAAAAATATTGATAAGGGTTTGCTAGTCTAAATTCACCCAAATAAAGTGAAGAAAAAATGGTAGGATGAGTAAGTGGGTAAGTAGTAGAAAGGCTACAGAAATATCATGTGATTATACAAAAGCACTTATGTCATTATCTTAAATGCAATTTTAAAAATTTCATAAGTAGAGGACAAAGCAAATTTCTCTTTCATAAACACTCACTAATTTCCCTTTCATAAAAAAATATTAATAACTATAGTTCTATAAGTCAAACAGGTTCAGAGAATTTCTCTAACTTTTTGTGGGACCATACCCTCAGCTTGATGACTTAAGAAGGAAAGGTGTTAAATTCCCTTGCAATTCATTCATCCCCCTCACAAAACCCATTTTCCTAGAGGTTAAATTCTTTTTGCCTAGGAAAACCCCATGATAAACATATTTTATGCAAAAAGCCCACCAAATTACATTTATCCTAAGTACTAAATGTATGGAAAGTGTATAATATTTTATATACCTTAGTACGATACCCCTTCCACTCATTCACCTCATATTAACTTTTTAACTAAATATATAAAATCCCCAAAAAACCCATTAACATGTATATATTTAACTCCTTTATATAAAATAATCCCACCCTCAGTCCTTACTCCTATATTAAGGCAGCCCCAATGAGATTAAGTGTTAATCTAATCTTATACCGTCGGTGATTAAACACATGGGCCCCCAAAAAACCTTATGTCTAAATCACTGTGCAACTCCATATCCCGACCACTGTGGATCACCCCTCCCCCTCATCCAACAGCCCATGCTCATATTGGCTACGGCCAATGTTTTTCCTTTACCCACCTGGTAAGGCAGATTTCCTCCTGATCCCCGTTGCTACGTTTCAAATGATGAATGGAATCGGACGACATCTCCTGAAAACCACTTTCCTCTCGAAAGCAGTGTGATGCCCCCATTAAACCACCTTCCCATATAACGGAAAAAACTGCCCACTATTCAACAATTAATGAACCTGCCAAGGTCAACGGTTTTCCTATATAAGACCAATTACCCCTCTTTTCACTCTTTTTGTGTATTTTTTGTTGAGAACTGAGAAAGCCATTGTGACCCTTGCAAACTAAGAATTCATTGATAGACCTCCTCCATTGCTCTGCAGATGCTATAGACAGTCTAGCTCATTCATCAATATGTACCAGAACCATAGGGACCTTTGTAGCCTCCATCAACCACCATTCACAGTCAATTTCGCCCAATTCCAGGTATTTAACCATGGAAAACCAACTCCATTTTCAAATTTGAAGTAAATTCACCCTCATAACACTGTTAATTAAGGAAAAAATATCAAATTTACTTTGATTTTACACTTTGAGCCATAACCATCTAGAAAACCATTGTTTCCCTAAAAACTCTAAATTACCCGCCACACTCAAAACCGCAAGAACTGAGTATGGCTGCCCCAATTGCAATGGATGTAAGGCCCATGTCTACACCTCACTTAGACCTAGACCACCTTCCTTTAGCTAATAAAGATTTCCAAATAAAAGATACCACTGCCATAGAGCCCCTACTCAAAGTACATTGCCAAAGCAGGGACAGATACATCAACCATGCTGATGAGATATGCCTTTGGGAGTCAAATTTTCCCAAATACCAGTTCCCCAATTCCACATTTTCCCAAAGATTGTCTGCTACTATCATGCCAATTACATCCCTAGTCAGAGAGCAGTCATTTCCCCAAACCAAACCATACTTTTCACCATCACTGTTGAGTCCATAAACAAAATGTTGTAGTGCCAACTAGGCCCAAACTTAACTCCCCTCTTAATTGGAGACCTGTTGAACCAGTACCCCAATCTTAGCCCTACAAAGTTGGCCTAGTTATTCCAAACCTTCATTAGAGAAGAAAAACACATCCCTAAGGATTCCCCTCCATATGTAGTTGCTATTTTTCCCCATGGGGCCAAAACATTGTAGCCATGATATCTTGTGTTTTGGGGTACACCACTAGCGAATACATTGATGAGTTAATCCTTTCCTTCATGTCCATCTACACTCTAGGATAGTCTCCTGTTGTCATTTATGACTATGCCCAATTTATAGTTGATAGGATGCATGAACAATTTCTTAAAATGAGCAATGAAAGATTTTTCAAGTATTCCTCAGTCTTATATCATATGTTCTTGTATTATCAACCTAATAAGTTCCCATTAACCCTTCAGAAGCTAGACACCAAGGGTCATGCCAAGTCAGTCATTTTTTGGACCCCATTGGTCCACCAATATCAGTCTCCATACTCTTGTTCTGATTTCATTGATTTATTTGTACACCCAGACATGGAAATGATGACTAGAAGTCCTCCCCTTAGAATCAATCCAGAAATAAAGAGAGTCCTCCAACTTTCCAAGAAGACTAAAGTAGGTGATTGGTACCTTTATTAGAATCATACAGAAATTAGAATATATGGTACTTGCACCATATAAGTTGCCAAGATACCTCCTCATGAGGTTGTTTGCATTGGAATACTATAGAAAAATCATCAATGAAGATGAAGTAAAATTCATCAATGCCAAGAAGAAATCCAATTTCAAAATAAAATGCCAACTAGGCCCCTTCATATGCAACTCTAGGGAGGCAGGAAAAGAAGCAGATTTGATATTGCAGAATATGAAAGTTCCAAAGAAGTTTTGTTTGGAGATATGACCCTTTGGAATTCATTACCAAGAAGAGACAAAAGGTCAAGCTAGGAACTTTCATTCACCATCCCATAACTGAAATAGAAGCCTATGCTAACCAAACATAATGGGTGGAAGGTACCTTAGTGGAACAAGATAGCACCAGGGTAGACATGGAGAATACTCTCATTGATCTAGAAAGACAACTTGATGAGGGTTCTTTCCTGCAGGTATCAGAGCAATCAGACCAACTAGAGACAACCATGAGTACCACTCCAATTATGGAGACTCCTCAAAATGAGGAGAAGAACCTAAAGAGAAGTAGGGTGGAGGCCACTACATTAGTAAGAGGAACCTCATACACTCTGCCAAAAACAAGCCAAGCTTAAAGGCAAAAAATGAATCTTGTCTCTGAACAGGAGGATAGAGAGGGTTCAACTGAGGTCACAAACACAGAAGGAAATAGAAGTAGGCCCACAACTCCATCTGAAGTCATGCAAGAGCCTTCCACATCACAAACTCAATTGTTGGAAAGGAAACTTAGTGTGGAAGTGTCTTCATTGAGCAAACCTATTGACAGGGACCAGGACATCAAGGAAAGATACAAGGAAATCAAAGCAAGAAACAAAAGGCTCAAGGCCCAAACCTATGCTCAATATCTAAAGCTGACTCCT
This sequence comes from Pinus taeda, assembly GCA_000404065.3. Lineage (NCBI taxonomy): Eukaryota > Viridiplantae > Streptophyta > Pinopsida > Pinales > Pinaceae > Pinus > Pinus taeda. The sequence continues at coordinate 20,110 of APFE030022162.1, forward strand.
ACCAATCAAACAAGGCTAATTTCATCGTTTGACATTAAAGAGGGGAAGTTGCAGATGTCATTCATCAAACCTAAAGCTTAGCAGCCAAGGACAACATCTGATTTCAAAAGGGTAGACTTTGAAGTGTTGGCAAGGGATATTCATCTCATAGACCAGATTGAATTGCACAAACAAGCTGGAGAAGTGATATACTCCACCCTAACAAGTAAAGCCATAGCTTCTAATCAGCTACAAAATTCTTTAAACAACATTTCAACAGAATTTTAGTTATAGAAAGCCTCCTCACAGGCCAAGGATACCGTGATCAAGTCCTTAGAGGACTTAATAATTGAATTGGGACAGGATCCCAAGGATATAAAAGCCACAAAACAGTTTATTAAAAAGAAGAAAGATGATATAGCTGCATTGAAGAAACAACTAAAAATACCTCAGCTGCAACATCCACAAACATTGGAAGTCCTAGAAGCCCAATAGGGGCATGAAGAACTCATGGACTTAGTCTTAAAGCTGAATCATCAACTAAAAGAGACATAAAAGGAATTGGATGCTTTAATCCAATTAAAACAAGAAGATGTGGCCACTTCTTCAACAAATGTTATCCTTATAGTCTCCACAGCAATGTCATCCACACTAGTAGCATCTTTGGCACCTACAGCTCTGCTTACAAGAACATTGCCAGTGACAACAAAATCTACAATAGCAACAAGTGAATTAGGAAAGAAAGTAATAGAAATAGTCAAAGCCATGGAAGAGATGTCTATCTCGGCTACTGAAATGAACAAGTTAAGAGAAAAGGGTGGATGTTTGGAAACTGACTGCAAACTTGCCCAAATTAAGCAAAAAGAAGAAGCATAGAAGGCCCAAAGAATGAGTGAAAGAATCAAAGTCTTGGAGAAAGACTTAACACTGGAGAAACCACTTGGGAAAACCAAGGAAATGCTGTGGTCCAATATCATTGACTCTGTCAATGATATTTGGCCATCAATCCAAGTTATTTTTGAACAAACTGAGTTAGTGAAGATAGCTACAGAAGCTATCTAGAAAGTGAAGGAGGAGTTGGGAGATAAGCCAGAGGATGCCAATAGACTCATCCACTTCCTCAACAACAAGAATAGATATGAGCTCCATGAGCTAAATATAGAAGATAGGATTGAGACCATTTTGGAAATAAGGAAGGACCTTTCCAAAAGGAACCTTATGCTTAACTTAGAAGAAAAGTGCCACAATATGCAGGTAGCCATTGATAGGTTCATGGCTAAATTCCAAATTTTGAGGGAGAAAGGTCTGCCCAGTCCTATGGTTATTAATGACAAACTCATGCAACAGTTGGATTATGGTAATAGACTCAGATAATTGGCTAAGGAACAAGCCATCCTTTCATCCATAAAAGCATTACCAACAAACAAAGTTTTGTACAACACATTCGAAAACTTGTTTTTCCTGGAGCATGAGATCAAACATTTGTTCCTCACTAAACCCAATTTTTCCAAATATATTGAAGCTAATGTGATCTATAGGAGGATAACGAATGTAAAATTACCTTATGCAGAATGGTGGGAGATAATGACTGATTTACTGTGATAAATTTACAAGCAAAATGTTACTGCACTATAAGAACAGAACTAGTGGGCCCTAGTATTGTAGCAATAATGTTGCAACCCCTGGCACTCCCTTCTTTAATTTTATCAACCTGGTAGTTCGTAACAAACTTGGAAGTGACGGTGCTGTATGCACAAGTACTAGCTCTTGCCACAACTGTCACTTGGTCAACTGGCACAAGTCTGCTAGGGGCTTAAGCCAACTTCTATGAGCTCTAAGAAGAATATTTTTAACTAATGGATGAAAGCTAACTCAAAGGAAGCTAATCTACTTGCAGAAATAAACTGAAAAGCGGAAAGGAAATGCAAACCCTAGCAAACCCTAATTTTACCATCTAGTCCTACTAATGCGAAAAAGAGGATGTGAGCTACTGACAGAGCTTCCATTGACTTCTAGGAAGGTAAAATTCATGTGTCTAAGTTATCACTATCTGAAGAAAACATCTTTTTGTATTTTTGAATAAGTTGTCAGAATTATCATGCATGTGCTTACACTGTTTTTTACTGTGCAGAGGTGGATCGGTGAGAGAAAATGCTTGCAGGTGGTTGGGAAGGTTCGGAGAGGGCCTAAGGGGTCCCTAGCACCCTTCCAGAGAGTTTCACATAGTTTGGCTATCAAGAAACCACTTTCATGAGCTTCTACAGGAAGTTTGCAGGGGTTCTACAGGATGTTCTGGAATTTCTACAAGATGTCTGTAATTTTTTACATGATGTTCAAAAATGGGATTTTGGAGGCTTGATGGAGAAAAAAAAGTGAAGGAGTGGGTATGGAGGTGAGATAAGGGTGTGAGGAGGTCCAGGGCTTGGTGGATGGAGTTGAGGAGTGATAAGGACAGTTGGATTTGTTTAAGGAGAGATAAGGCAATGCTACACAATAATATGGAAATAGGTCAACGTGAGGGAACATGGCAAAGGTAAGGCAAGGATCTGGAATGGAGGATGAAGCAGGTAGCTTGGATGGAGTATGGGCAGATGGATAAGTATGATAGGTGCTCTGTAAGTTATTTTTCAAATTGAACAAAAAAACACTTAGAAAACCTATGACCTAGTTACTTCACTCTAATCTGACCTAAGTAACAGCAAAAGGAAATGAACAGAAGTTTATTCGAAATGGAATACGTGAAATAACTATGAAACTAAGCCATCATAAACTGAAGCATTTAAACACAACTAATATCAACGTCTGCAAATGAGAATTCCAACACTAAGGATTGCATGACAAAGGAAAACAACGTTTTTGGTGGTAGCAAGGTCACCTTGGTCCCAGCTCATGATTCCACTGAGGGGGAGGTGAGATCCAAGGTGCTTGATAGCTTTATTTTGAAGATCTTCCCTGTGATTAACCTATCAAGTAAATATGAACATGAAAAGATATTTTAATCATCAGAAGCAATCTAAATAACAAAACAAGATTTAAATCTAAATAGCAGACTGTATTCTAAGAATGCAGCAAAAACACATAAATGTAAACAAAGGAGGTACTGGGCACTTGAGATGGGCCCAACCCCAAGAGCTACAGCCTCCTAATATAGATTAGAGCTGTTGCAAAGCTGGATTCATCTTTATTGATCAAAAGAATAGTTACATTCCAAAAATTGTCCACAAGGAAAACTTGAAAATGTGCTGAAATGCAGAGCTAAACTACTGCCTAAAAAATGGCTAAAAACCAAACTACAAACTAGCTAACTTCTGCCTACAAAGTGACTAATTGAAATGAGGCCCTAAGCCCTCTTATTTATACAAATTGAGGACCCCAAGGGTCCTCCTAAACTTTAGGGACTCGACTGCCCAAAACTTGTAGTTAACAACAGTCCTACTTGACTTGCTTGGCTGCTCTTGTGATAATCGATTTGGTGGCCCTTGAACTCTGAGCTGATGGTGGAGAATTCAAGGTAAGGGCCCATAAATGAAGGGGACACCTTCCTAAAAATCCTCTCTACAAATTTGGCTGCCAAGTGCTCATTTAACCCTTTAATTTTGTCTCTAAATTGACCAAAAAGACTACATATAGCACACATTAGACTTGTTGGCATAATGACTAACCCAATTCACTCTATTAGCATAAATATAATAAAAAACATGCAATAAACTAATGAGAATGGTGGATTAAGTCGAATTAGGAGGCTGAATGTGCCCATATAATTATCCATTTTTGGGGCTCATCAAGAACAACCAGGTAAACAGGTGAAAACAACACATCAGGGTCAAAGAGTATCAGCTGAAAGGTAAAAATTGAAGAAGGTTCCAGCATGAAACAACACAACTGCAAGCCAACATAAAGGGCTACACTTCAACGATAAATTCCAGCACAACCATAATACAAGGGACAACATGAAATAGTTCAATAGTTGTCTCTATCTTCTTGCAAGAAGATATTTGTCTTTCCTAGATTAAATCTCAAGTTATTTTGAGATATTTTGTATATTTTTTTGTATAAATACTTCACAAATCAAGGTATGTAGGGTAGATTCCAAAACATTTCTTTAGACTTCTTGTTGTTAAATCTGAAATTCTATTGTATCAATGACTGTACTAGCTAGATGGATCAAGGAATAAAGATCAGATATTTCACTAGATTTTTGTGTAAAGCAAAGTTCAAATAAGTATTTCTGATGTTCAATGTTACTTTTCTTTATGTTTTTCCACAGTATTACTTGTATCTCTAAAAATATGACTGCTATAACATGGAATGATATCTGAGAAATTGCTTAGCTACACTTCGTTTTGACTGTTATGCATACTGAATGTTTTCTTCACTAATCTAAGCTAAGGAATTCTTAATTGCTCCTTAGTTTAGGTAGTTCGTTGTGATCTATAGCAAAGGATTCTTAATTGCCCTTTATTCATGATTATCCTTTGTTCTTCATTTTAACCTCAGTCTGAGAATTCTTAAGTGCTTTCTCACCCTGGTTAGGATCATTTCACCCATTCGACCTAAATATTTGCACTTTACTTTGCTAGCCTACCCCGTGAACATTCCCTTTAATGAATTGATCTAGTTCTGCTATCCATTTGTTGATTCCATAGCCCAATAGCTTAAAGACCTTTCTCTATCCATCTGTTCCAAGAATTCCACCACCCAACCTTCAATTCAAAACCAAAACCCCAATGAACATTAAGAACTACCCTAAAATCCTAGTAAAACAAAGCTAAATTATATAGAGAGGGCTCTCTCTAAGTCATAGGTTGGCTAGAGCCTATAATTAAAAGATTGGTTTGTCGTTACCTCGATCTCTTCCTTCTTCTGATAACTTCTAAGGAAAATTTTGAGTGATAACATGCTCTAAGTGTGAAAGAGTATGACATTGGAATTATGGTGCGCATGGATCCAACTAGTTGATGTTGGCATTGGTTCATGATAAAAGCTAGCTCATGTTGGCATTAATGTCAACCCATAGACTAGATGATGTTTGGATGCCTTCATGTACCATGATTGCAGCTAGTTGAGTTGGCATTGAGATGATTTTCTTAGCATTGATGTAAACTATATGATGTCACACCGATGATGGTTAGATGATGGAAGTATGGTGTTCATGGAGGTAGAGGTTGTTGATACATGTGGATGATGTAGATATTCGTGTGATGGAGATGATGGCACACTCGATGAGTTGGAATACTAAGTCTTCATGCTTATGCTCATGGATATGACTTTTTGTGGTGTGATAGCCTTATGTTGATGATGGAGATGTGCTACAATGTATTTCAAGTTTGTCAGAGGTGTTGCATCTTGTGCAGATGGTTGTTGGACACTAGAGAACTTGTTTGCTCTCTTGCCAACCTTGTTTGTTGGCCCTTTAGGTAAATTTGGTAGTGACACTTAAGAGACATGTTTGATCCATTTTCAGATGTGTCTAAGGCTATGGAAAAGTTTTGGAGGCTTGTATAGGAGCTGGAGAAGGTGACCCTATAGGTGGAACACGTTAAGAGATGAGAGTTCATTCTTTTCCCTTATGCATAGCCCTAGTTGCTCCATTGCAGGCTCATGAGAGCGCCTAAAAGCTCCTAGTCACTTGGAGAAAGAATTGTGTCAGCAACTGAAGGTTCCAGTTAAGTTTAGCATTTTTTGTGTATGCGACTGAGGTTTTCCATATGTTTTTCTCTGCATTCCTTGTGCAAATCGAAAGAAAATTAGCATGGAAATTCCTAGAGGCTTCCAGAGTAATTTGTAAAGGTCAGAAATATTTTTTAAAGGTCCTCCAATGATGTGAACAAGTAGTAGTGTTAGTGGATTTATTTGGTCTAATTTGTTCACATTAGATTCTAGCCCAAACGACAATCTCTCCCTTCATGTTTTATATACTTTATTTTGGAGTTGAGTGAGGATTGATGGTGAGTGATATTGAGTTAGAGAAGACTCCATTGTGTGAGTATGCTTCATAACCCTTAGCGAGCTTGATTGCTTTAGTGTATGAGATCTAATGACAATAGTATGAGAAGATCTATTTCTTGAAGCATAATATTGATTCAGAGTTGCAGATTTCATATCAGTGATGTAGAGAGTTGTAGCAGAGTTTGGTATTAATGGAGCTCCATATTAGTGACTCTCATATTTTTTTTCAAGAGCTGCTAATGCATTTGGCACATAGACATAGTGCCCTATGTTATTTATTATATTATGTAGCATTAATGTTTTGGTGTGAGGGTTTGTTATGAGTTTTGTTTTAGCTAGTGGTAACATTATTAAGTTTTTGTTGGATGGATTGTGGCCACTATTTTTATTTTGTGGAGAGCATATGTTTGTAGTTATTTTTTGTTTGATGAGATTGTCTTGCTACTAGATTTCATATTGTAGAGCTAAATCAAGTTGAGCATAAAGTATTGGGATCTAGTTTCAAAATAGATGAAAGGAGGTCTACATAGAGTAGAGGATTAGTGACTTCATGGATGTGGAGTAGTGATTGCAAAGTTTTAATGAAAGGAATAGTTTCTCAATCCAATGGTAGCTGGATAATCCAGTCAGAGGTGGGTGAGGACTGATTTATCGTGGTGGCTTTCAATGGATGGCAGTCTGTAGATCTGTGTGAGAACATAGTCTTCTGACATTATAAGTAGAATCAAGTCTCCAAGATGATGGGAGTCAGTTGATTGTATATGAGGTTGAATCTTTGTGCTGATTGGAGTCATCAAATCTAAGTAAAAAGAATATGTTTCTTAATAGTAGCCAGGGCGGTTTTTTCAGAGAAGTGCAATAGCAGCACGCGCATTTTTTTCTCGGTGAAGATTTTTCCACTAGATATCTTATGTCCCATGTGTGATGATAATTTTTGTGGCTATGATCTAATGGTTTTATTTTAGTATATGTTGCTTATATGTTTACATGTTTATTTTTTTCTCATATGATGCTAACATATTATGAGTTGCTTCAATAACAAGTGTGTGATTCATTTGAGAAGTAATAAAAGGAAAAAATTGATAATAAGTCACGCCACTAAGTACCCCCACCCCCTCTCAATAGTGCTAAAACGTTTCCAACATTTGGTGTGAGAGTAGGGATTTTGGGTGCATATTGGTCGCTGGAGAGTAGATCTGAGTTTGTTGGTGGAAATTTGTTTGTTTCTTTTTTTATCATAATGGTTATCCACACTACTGCAAATAACAAGGTATGGTACAAAAATGTTAAATTTGAATAACTATCTAGTGGATCTAACATTTGGAGATTGGTATGTGAGGGATGTGGCAAGCATCCAATAACACCTAAAGTTTTGTAGCAGGATGCATGAGATTGAGTCATAATCTACAAGAATCTTCATCATGATGATATGAAGAGTGTAGTAGGCTTGAAAAATGCCAAGGAAATGTGGGCCATGAAAGAATCCATATTTGGAAATGATACCAACAACAATATGGAGAATGAGAAGAAGACCAAGAAGAAGAATAAGAAGAAGGGCCTACAAAGTCAAGAATCTCAGCCCTAAGAGTCTCATTCTTCTAGTGCACATGATTCAACGGATGATAAGAAGAAATTAGAAAATCCTGAAATCAAAGATATAAATATTAATGATTTTTTTAAGTTATAATTTTGATGATTCATATTTTGATCATGTTGAAGTGCCTAGTGAATATGAGAATGATATTAAGTGTCTTAGATCTGAGATTTCTATACTAACAACTGCATGTAAGGAACAAGAAACATTATTGTAGATTTGTGATGATAAGGAGGCCAAGCTCGAGGAAGAAATTTTCATCTTAAATATTAAGTTGGTAGAATCAAAAAGAGTTGAGGAAGGTATGACGAAGTAGTACCAAGAGAAGGAAAATGAGTTTGAGAGATTAGAAGCAAAAGTGATGTACTTGAGAAAACAATTAAAGATGGCAAAGAGAATTGTGGCTTTGGATAGTTTTCTTGAGATCCAAATATCACCATTGATAAATCCAATAATGGATTTGAAAAGGGTGAGTCTAATTTGCATGCAGGTGAAAGAAACAAAGAAGAACTCAAGAAAATTGTAGCAAACAATACCAACAACAAGTGTGAGAACCAAGGAAACAAGAAGCAAAACTAGCAACAAGTTAAGCAGCAGAACCATCAATAGCAAAGAAGAAAATCTCAAGGAGCTCCTACATTTAGTAAAATATTTTGGTGCAATAGAGGATCGTGAAAATTTTGTAAAATTTCAAATGAAGAAAAATCATTTTTTCATTCAATGTATGAGGTACAATGTTACAACTATCACAAGTATGGACATGTTGGAGCTAATTGTAGGAGTAGTGTGTATGGATCACATTAACAGAGCTTGCAAAAATATCAGTATAGATAAAAAGATTGGCCAATATGTATAATCATGATTTGTATGGTTATTTTTACTCATGTCACCTATTTGGTGATAAGGCAATATATTGCAGGTCTAACCAATGGAAGAGAAGTGCATTTCATGCAAGGTTTAGATCTAGCATGAGCAGTAGGAGATGTAAGACTCTTTCTACATATCTTGGCCATGTGGAGTGCTACACATCTCATAACCTTGGCCATGTGGAAAGAGACTATTTGTTCCCTGTTACTCAAGCTAAAAATGACAAAAGTAGAAAAAGCAAAGAGGACCTAGCACAAAATAATGAAGGAAGTAAAGACACAAGTTAAGGAAGAAAAGAAGAAACCAAAGACCATGTGGAGAAAGGAGTATAAAATCTTTGATGTAGTAAAGGGCATCCCATCCTTCAGTCTATGATTGTTTCTTGCATATTTATATTGGACTGCAGAGTTCATGAGAGGTGCATAACCTCAGGGGGAGCTTATGTTAGCAGTGTGGCAATTTGATGAGTATAAGTTGGTGTAGTAGTTATGATGAGTTATTTTGAACCTCATGCATATTCAGGTCCATGGGATCAACCTTTCTCTTGGAGGTATATTGAGCTTAGGGGGAGCTATGCATGGTATGATGATTGCCTATATTATTTCACATATTCTTGTTGGCTTGAGGGGGCTTGGAACTAGGTTTAGAGTTAACTACACTAACCAACAAAACCCTACACTACCGGCCATTTCAGCAACAACTCGTGTAGCGCAAGTTGAAGTCTCACCTGAAGCAGTATTAGGGGATGCTAGAACCAGGTTTCTGCATCCAGAGGAATATTTGATGTGTTTATGCCAAATTTAGGGCTTTATATTGACCTTCGCGAACCCTTAACCCTTAAAACCTAAGATTTACAACAATTAACATTTAGCATATTTATTCCCTTCAGTGATTATGCTAAAAATGCATAACATCATATAAATAAATAAATATATGTCTTCACGAATCTCTTAAGTTGTTTTCCTGATTAATTACATTCAAGAGATAAAAAATATAGTAAATTTAGAGAGAAAATAGTGATATACAGACACTGAGATAGTTCTTCAAAACAAGCCTTTATTATTCTTTAGATCTTCAATTAAAGTCTTTCTAACCCTGTGCACATAGCTGCAAGGGCTCGCACACTCAGCGGCAGACTTAACAAGTTCTCCACACACACAACTACCAGAGATTTCCCCTCCGCCCAAGTACAAAATACAGAAAAACAGACTCAAGTCGTGCACTATTATTCCATACTTAGCTGCCTCCTATGAATCTTCTATGACTTCATTTTATATTCTTTTTCATTACAATACCATGGTTTGTGAACCATGGGCAAGTCTCAAAATAGCTTGAATCTTCACAGACTAAGGTGTTTTGACCTTCCTAAAGCCCCTTTGATTCCTATCAACCTGCGCTACTCACGTGCTGCTCCTCAAAATGCAGAGACTTTACAATATTTAACAAAACTTAACAAAATTTGACCAAGGGGACCCTGTCCCGACAAGTCCCCAACAAAAAGTTGTGACTCATCCAAAGTCACTTTCTTGGTGTTGTGTCAATCTTTTCTTGTAGACCACTGAACTTGATATTAAATTCTTGAAAATTTGTTGTCCCCTGTTCAGTACCTTGATGAACTTCTTTGACCAGTTTCTCTGTGGTTAGACCTTCGACTACAAGGCCCATGGTTCTTTGTGTCTATTGGAGAGCGTTTAATTTTCACTGGATGGTTTGTGATAATTGGCTTGCCTCATTAGCCCATGGTTACATCCTTGAGGAGATAATGGAGGCCTCCTGATGCATCTCATCAATCTGTGTTTGGATGAACTTTCCTTCTTGAAGTCTGGTGAACCTTTGCACAAGTGTTAAGGTATGTGATGTCACCCTAATGTCATCAAATTGCAGCTAATTTTCAACGATGTTCGCTTTGATTATGTTAAAGTGTTGATCCTCGTACAGCGAGTTCCACATCTCCATTGTCTTCTCGTGTTAGAAACTTATGTATTACAGAGCAATGGAACACATAAAATATATTGCAGAAATATAAACACAACAATAACATAAAACAAGAGAGACACAAATATACGTGGTTCACCCAATTTGGGCTATGTCCACAGAGAATCATCCAGTCCTTCCTTTTATATTATCCAGTAAAATGAAGAGATATAACCTACAACAGATCTGCTATAATTACCTCTTCTCTCTCACACAATATCCTATCTCTTACTCGCTTAGAATACAAATCTACATAGTCGCAATACAATTTCCTCATATATAGCGAGGGGTTTTCTTCTAGGACAAAAAACCCTAAATTAAACATAACTTATGGGTTCCAATGTGGTGATACCTTTGAATAAAGAAGATAATTAGGCTCCACACCCAACAATCTCCCACTTGGAGACTGATTATAACAACTCCATCGCTGCTTCATTTGTTGGACAATGACTTCACTTCGGACCTGGCTGTTTCTAACCTTCATCATCATACTTGAAGACTAATTGAAACCGAGTAGAATCTTAGTTTCTCCCTGGTTACAACTTTTATTAACCTATCTGTAGGATTCTGGTTAGTGTGTGTCTTTTACAGCTTCAATTGTCCATCTTGCAATACTAATAGTATGAAATGGTACTTGAGTTGCATATGTTTAGTCTTGGAATGAAATGTAGAGTTCTTTGAAAGATGTATGACACTCTGGTTGTCACTGATAACCTGCCCAACTCCTGCTTCTTACCCAATTCATCAAGAAACCTTTGCAACCAATTCATATCTTGAACAACCTTTGTAGCAAGCAACAACATACTCTGCTTCCCTCGTTGAGAGTACAACAACATTTTGCAGTTTTGAAACTCAACTGACAGTTGTTCCAGCTACAATAAACACAAATCATGTTGTGCTCCCCTTGTTCTCTCTATCACCCGCCATATCTGCATCAACATATCCCTGTAGAGCAATGTTTGTACCAACAAAGCATAATTCTTCATTTGTGGTACCTCTCAAATACCTGAGAATCCACTTCACCACCATCCAATGTTCTTTTCTTGGATTGTTCATGTACCTTCTTACAACTCCCACTGCATATTCAATATCAGGCCTTGTGAAGACCATTACATACATTAAGCTTCCAAATGCTAATGCATATGGAACTTTAGATATATAAGCCATTTCTTCCTAAGTCTTGGGACACACCTCCTTACTTAGTTTGCAATGGCTAGCCAAAGGTATACTAACTGGCTAGCCAAGAGTATGAGAGAGAGAGGATAGAAAGAGAGCTCCAAAACTGAACTGACCAAAAGGTTACACTAACCAAGCTCGCCCATTGATCCTAGAAGCCTTTTTATGAATGAGGCCTCTATTTTCTTCAATTTCCATTATTTTCCTTCATTTTCCTCCTCAAATGAAACCTGTGACCTTTCACCTTCCTTTTCTCCTAATTTCCATTATTTTCATAAATAAAAATGGAAAAAGTGCCATTTTGCCTTTCCAAATCCTTTGTCATTGCCTTTGCCAAATTTTTTTAGCCATAATCAACTAAATGAACACCCACTAGGATGTTTTACTCAACATTCAGCTTGGAATACATGTCTCATGACCGTGGTCTTATATATTTTTACATGGATGTTAATCAAGGGTGTTAGAGAACCATCCCTCTTGGGGGAACATCTTCCTCGGTGTTCAGTGCCACTTCTAACCAACAAGACTACTAAAAACAAAACATACTTCCCATGGAGCTTTAGAACACAAGTCATTCTAATATTTACAATGATTGTTGATAAGACATGAAAATAATACCATTTGTTGGAGCTTTATAACACAAATGATTACGATATTTATAATAATAACCATATATACACACATACACATTTTGCTTACCTAGAAAATAATCACACTGTCTATGGAGCTTTATAAATCCATCTTGATACAATATTTACAATAATACACACATATACACATATGCATATTTGCTCAACCAATAAATAAAGGGATACGATGCATGCATTCCCAACAAGGGAATCCAGAGGCTCACACCTCCACCCTCAAAGTAATACTAGGATTCACCTCCTTCCCAAGAAGTAAAAAATCCAATCCAAGGTCAAATCAACATCTAATGTTTAGTGGTATAATACTGCGCCACTTGTCCTCTTAGTGAACATTTACCAACTCATTGATCTAGGGCACACTCCCAATGTGAATTTGATTCCATCTAGAAATGCTCATGGCAAAAAATATATATCCTTGGCCTTCCCTTCTCAGCTACATAGTCCCTTGGGAAATATATTCACCCCTTTTCTTGCTGTCACACACCTTCCAAGTTGTTCTAGCACCCCCATCTCGGGTAATCCATCCCTCGGCAAGGTATCCTCACATCAAAAGGTCCAAAAACCAAGGCATATCCTAATTTTAAAAAAATCATATCGGTCATAGCTTTCTCATGGAAATCAATGGACACTATTGGGTACCAATGTCCCATAATGACCCTGCTCCAGAAGTGCTTTACAAACATACTATCTCATTTTCTAATTTCTTTTTTTGTTACTAATTGTTGTAGTCAATTTCAACCACTGAAGTAGGCATGTTCATGCATTCCTATACCAAGAACATAATTTCCATTTGATTCAAAATAAATTGAAATAATTCACATCATACCTTACAGGTAGCTTGTCAATAAGGTACACTTGCAATCCTGTTTACTTAATGTCACAGCATGTCAAACTAGCATATTTGACAAAATCATCATGTATAAAAATATCACATTAGGTTACCTCAAAACACAACGATCGTTGATCAAAATCATAAATCACATGTAACCATCATAAACCAGAATCATAGATCACATGTAAGCATCATAGACCAAAATCATAAATCACATTCATAATAAAAGTGAAAATAAAATAATGATACTTATCCATTAATCAATCCTTAGCTTCTACCTTTTTCTTTATTCTATACGCACACCGGGTCAGTTGCCACACCTGAAAAACACCCAGTTCCTGCTCCTCAACCATGCGCATCACACACATACAGCCATACACAACATATAACACCATGCAATACATGCACCTACACCTAACATTTAACACCATGCAATACATGCACCTACACCTGACATACAACACATACACCTACACCCAGTGTATAGCACAACACAATACATAAGCCTACCACCGCCTAGTACATCACACCCCCTGTGCAACATGTAAACAATACCATATGTACATAACACCACATGTACAACATGTACACGACACCACATGTACATGATGCCACATGCACAACATGTACACAACACCACCTGCACACAACACCATATGTACAACATGTAAACAACACCACATGCACACAACATCATATGCACACAACACCGCATATCCATCATGCGCACAATACAATATGTACACAACACAGAATATCTAACATGTACATAGCACCATCTATACCTAGCACTACATATGAAATATTCACACAATACTATATGTACCACTCTGTACATAACATTACATAAATGACATGAACACAAGCTATATATACACAACACCACATGCACACAACATCACAAATGCAACATGTACAACATATAAAACATATGAACAACAATAGTACCACACATCCAGAACAACACCGCCTCTACCAAGCAACCTTGCTTCCAGTGTCTCTGTGCCATCCATGCTTACCCTAAAATGTCGCAAAGAACATTGCTTTCATTTCCCCGATGTATCCTTCACCATTACCTGTCATAACATAAACATAGTCATTATACAAGCATATAATATAAATTCATATCCACGTGATACCGACCTTATATATTTGTCATGAATACTCTTCCCACTTGATTCCTCATAAACTAGGAACCTCTTCATGCTATGCACCTACATAAGCAATCATTCCTCCATGAGAATGATCCGTGGTGAACTTGTCAAACAATGACATACATACATACATGTATACATATAAAAATCAACATAAAACAATCATGATCCCTAATGACCCTGTAAGATAACAATGTACATACATACATTTATGGATATAAACATTAGCATAAAGCAATCATGATCACAACATAATCACTAGTTATCATAAGGTCAATGTCAAGAGAACTTATTTTATTCATGCACAATATTGAGAAAAACAATTCCCAACAGAGCCAATGCATCTAAAACCTCAAATCCATTTACTTTACCCATTTTCTTACCTTTCTCATGATTGTCCTATCACTGTCCATTTACCTCAATGGACCTAAGCAATCAAACTAGTTCTCATACGCTTTCCTTCAGCTACCCTTCTACATGCATTGAGCCTCATCCATGCCTTACATCACATGTTGCATTTAATTAAGCTCTCCCCAAGCTCCACTACCTTTCCTGTTTTCCCAACCATGTACCAATAACCTCAAACATAAAAGGAAAAAACAAGAAACAAACAAGAAGAAAACCACGAAAACCAATAACAATAGGACACCACAAACAAAGTGGCAAGGCCTTGCACTAGATATAACAAATATGTAATCAAGCCAACTCATAAATACCAAAAGCACAAAACTAGAAACATACACCATGACTCCATCCCCATGGTTCCCAGTGCCTCCAAGCGAAATCTCAACCCGAGCCTCTTTAAGATTTCATGGCAATCTCTTTTGCCATGAAATCCCCTACATCATACTACCATAAACACATAACTGCTAGTGCATAAGTAAACATAACAACATACTAGTTACCTTACCTTGTCATACTAATGCCAAGCATGTTACCCTGCAACTGCTCACACATGTCAACCACATGTTCCAAATATCAAGACAATCATATCTATCAATTTGAAATCAACCTTTACCAAGACTAACAATCATGTCATAATTCATAGTCGGCTCATAGTCATTAGAATTAATGCTACAAATGTCACCTATTACATTCAAGTACATGTTAGCTATCTCAACACATATGTGTGATTAAAACCATGTTAAAATAATATCATTTCTTGATGTAATCTTATAGACATACTCATATCATGCGATTAATTAAACATTCAACAATAAATAGATGGCATAATAGACACCAACACTCAAACACCAAATATATGACATAATCGAACATTCAAGAACAAAGTAGATGACATAAGCAATCTCATACCTTAATGTATCTCAGGGGAAGCTATCTTGTTTACATAATCAATCCATATTAGCATGATATAACTTCACGACATATCAAATAAAACATAAATAAGGTCATGATATCCAAAATATTCTCTAGCTAACATGTTCATATCATAAACTCATAAATAGTTTTCATTCATCGATAACAATCACATATGAAAAGTCAGTCTAGATTAGTACAACACAATATCACAAATATGTTGACCCATATGTGAATGTCATAACCCTAACCATCTACATAGGCCAATCCAATTTCGCATGATACCTATAACATCAAGATCTTAGTTGCAATAACCCTAATCATCAAGTTAACTAACATATAACAACAACAAGTTAACAAAAAACAACAACAAGAATGAATATAACAACACATTACCATGATTCATGACTATATGACCACACCGATTCACTAACATCTAACATGCATGTAACCACAACAACAATGAAATGAAAAGCATGTATATAACCCTAATGCATATAACAATCCATTAACTAACATACCTGCATTCCAAACATACAATACCTGTATGACGAACTTCTCTTACCCTAAAGTCTAGTGTTGCAACCTCACTCTGATGATCTGCATCTCTTGCTCTATCTTAGTCAACACATTAGAATCATAACATAACAACTACATAATGATGACATAACTACGTACAATGACCTACAATGCATATATAACCTGTTATACATGCATAACCATAGCCATGACAATGCATGCATAGCAACAGATAGACACTGACATGCATAACAATGCATATACAACCAACATGCATTCATGACAAACACATCCCAACAAAGACATCATCAAAATTCACATGGATATGTCACTATAGCCATGATCAACACAGTGAAAATGCACCAAGCACATGGACTACAAACATAAGGAACACATATACAATCGACATGAATGCATGACCAAGACATCACCCATCCAGTTCGAGGGGTCAACAATGCTCTGATACCACTTTGTAATATTATATATGACCCAAAGAGAGCGTAACCCACTCTAATACCACTTTGTAGACTTAGATATGACCCAAAGTAAGTGCAAACTCTTTAATACGACTCTATAACACCCTCCTCCCACATCTACCCATGTAACCAGAAAAAAGAGGTAAACATGTATTGAGAAGTTATTATGAGATGATTTAACTCCCTATGTGTGAGTTAAGGAAGTGAAACTAACAGAACACATCACACAGACCTTCCACATCAACAACAAAACTACTACCAGAAGCCATCCCAACCACTAAGGTAACCAACCTCTTAGACCAATTAAATGTTTAGTGCATCAAACCCCTGGATCCTCCCTTGATATAGGCCAAAGTGCATCTAAGATGGTCCAAACACTCCCACAACAAGGGAAATCGAGCATCTAGGGACTTTTTTCCTGAGTAATGTGCCTGTGACTTTGGGATTTCTGCCAATTTTTCAGGTCGAGAACCCAGGTCACGACCTTCAAAGATGAATTTATACAACATAATAATGATCCATTTACAAAAACATTCACAAGGACTAGAATGGACCCCTACTGGCTATGACATGCATTTCATCAAACATATCACAAATATGAAATCTACAGGTCTTAACATCAGTACTGAGCATAGGGGTCTCATACTTATCTGAGATACACTATGAGGCATTCTTTGTTGATCACATTAGTTGCATTATCATCTATTAGGCCATAGATACATTGTTCATTCATTTACAAGTAAAAACATGATGCAATCCATACATAGCCACTATCATAATGCATGTTCATAACTAACATAATAACAAGAGAATTTCCAATGAAATAAAAGCCATATAATCCACATATAAACCAATATAATACTGTTAGGTCCCTATAATACTAGTGTATTCCCTTATTATTATTGTCATTGTACCTCTTATTTTTATTTTTGTGCCCATGTTGTCCCCATATTGTTATTATTGTGCCCAATAAAAGCCCACAATTGTTATTGTTGTTACCTTACATTATTATTGTTATGTTGGCTCTGATTATATTGTGACCCCTTAGACTCCTATATATAGAAAGGAAGTCTTGTCATTTATATCATCCAAGAATTTTTCATTTGTGTAAATTAAAGGAGGTTTCCCCCTCGAAAATGCTACATTTTAAGTCGTTGATCTATCTCTTTCTTATATTTTGTGAGTGGGTTGCATAATAATTGGTATCAGAGGTTTGGAAACTAGGGTTTCGCTACTTCAAATAGGTCATCGTGGAATTTTCACTATAACATTGTTTCTGCAAAGCTTTAGAAGCTAAACTTAAAACCCATTTGTGATGAAATCATGATGAATCATGTGATGGAATTTCAAATCTTGTTTCGCTATATGTTCAGAGATATGAACTGATGAAGTTATGGCTTTTTCAGGCTCCCGAATTGCATATCAAACAGGCCAGCTTGGGAAAATTGTCATAACGTTCTCTCTAAGAATCAAATTCACATTTCCTAAAAAGTGATAGAAATCTGATGGATTTTAGTTTGTTGGGTATTTTTTTCAGAACCTAAGGTCAAAACAGGGACATGTGGCACGTCGTACAGGTCGCTTTACTAAACCAGTCTATAATTAGGTCTTCGCAGGAGATGGGGCATAACTCTTTCTTCGGGAGTCCAATTACGATCTGACTTGTGGGGTTGGAAAGAAAACTCAGAGGGCTATTAGAGCCCACAAGATTAAAGCTTTGAGATCCAAAATTACAGAGTTAGAGGGATTTCATGATCGAGGTCATACAAAGCGGAAAAACAAAAAAAGTGTGTAGTTTTTTCTTAAAATTTGCATAAGCCTTATTTGAGAAAGTAGTTTGAATTGATTCAAAGGGATTTTTGAAGCATAATTATCATTTATTGGAACCAAAGAAATAAAATGGAAACACCTCATAAGCAACCTGAAATATCTACTATGACACATGATGAAGAGGAAGAAATGCAACATGATATGTCAAAATTACGAGACCAAGTGCATCAAATTTCGTTCTCACAAAAAGTAATTGAAGCTAAGATGGATGGTTTAAAGAATGCAATGGAAGCCAAGATGGATCGCATGGAAGCTAAGATTTATGTTATAGAATCAAAACTTAAAGCAAACGTGGAAGATTTGAAGATAGATTTGACAAAGTTGCTACAAGAAATGCTTACTAATGATGAAAGGGTAGTAAAGGAAATTCGTGATGAGAAAAAAAGAAATGTTAGTCATGATTTCATAGAGTCTAACATTGGATTGAAGACCCACCATGTTCCAAAGATTGATATGAGGAAGTTTGATGGCAAGGATCCCGTAACATGGATACTACAGTTGGAGCAATATTTTGATCTCCATAATGTGCAAAGCACACAAAAGGTACACATTGCAACTTTATATTTGGAACCAATTAGTTTGTATGGTATTGATGGCTTTGGTCTCGTAAATAAATTGTCACTTGGGAAATTTTAATGAAAGTAATGATAGCACATTATGAGGATACAAAAAACAACATCTTTTTGAGCCAATTGATAAATCTCAAACAAAAGGGTTCAATGGTGGAGCACATTGAGGACTTCCAAAAATTAATTATAAGGATAAAATATATTCTAGAGGATCATAGGATTGATGTGTTCATAGGGAATTTAAAGGATAACATCTAACCTGAAGTTCTCCTTTGGGAACTTGATTCATTGGAGAAGGCATTCAGGTTGGCAATAAAAATTGAAAGAAAAATTATGGCAACAAGGAAGCCTACTAGTCACAACTATAAAAATGGAAGTGTTGTTTCCCCTAGCCTTCCACAACTTACAAGGTTGACACCACAACAATTTGAAGAAAAAAGAGAAAAATGGTTTTTTTACCACTGTGATAGAAAATACCCTATAGCTCATAAGTGTGTTGAGAAGAAATTATTTTACATAGATTATGAAGAGGAGGAAGAAAAGGAACAAGAAAAATCAAAAGAAGAGGATACACACAAGGAGAAAACCCTAGAGAAAGAAGAAATGAATCTGACTATATCTTGTAATGCATTGGTCAGAATTTCCACTCCTCACACTATCAATATATAAGGATATATCAAGAAGAAAAAGGTAATAGTGTGGATTGATTCAGGTGGTACCCATAATTTTATTCATTGTAAGATAGACAAGGAATTGCTATATCCAACACCAGAGTTTCAAGTGATGGTTGCAAATGGAGGAACCATAAATTTCTCTGGAAAATGCCATAATATCAAGTTATCCATGAGAGAATATGTGTTGAATAGTCTAATGCTTTCCATTCCAATGGGTGGTACTGATGTTGTACTAGGATTCCAATTGCTACAATCTTTAGGTACCATAACTTTTAATTTTCAAGAAATTTTATTGAAATTTGTTTCAGAAGGAAAGGAATTTGAATTAACGGGTATCAAAGGGAAACCAAGAAAGATAATCATATCTAATGACATGAAAAAGTTTCTAAAGAAAGAACAATGAGGCGTAATTGCACAATTATGTTCGCTAGAGGTTCCCATATTGGAATCATCTATTTCTCCAGATCTCCAAAAAGTCTTGGACAATCATTCAAGGGTATTTGAGACGCCCAAAAGCCTCCCACCTATTCGTGGCCATTATAATGTTATTCATTTGATTCCAGGAAGTATTCCTCCAAACATCCGGCCTTATAGATATCCCTATGCCCAAAAGAGTGAAATTGAACATATGGTTGTAGAAATGTTAGACGCTGGTATCATTCAACTTAGTCAAAGTTCTTTCTCTTCTCGAGTATTGTTGGTGCACAAGAAGGATGGGTCATGGCACATGTGTCGGAATTATAGGGAGCTCAACAAGCTCACTATTAGAGATAAATTCCCCATTCCTGTCATTGTTGAATTATTGGATGAATTGCATGGAGCAATTTACTTCACCAAGTTAGACCTTCATTTAGGATATCATCAAATCAAAATGAAGACTGAAGACATTCCAAAAATAACATTTAGAACTAATGAGGGTTATTATGAATTTTTGGTCATGCATTTTGGCCTTACCAATGCACCTTCTACATTTCAAGGTTTGATGAATTCCATTTTCAAACCCTTCCTTATAAAAATTTTGTTTGTATTTTTGATGATATACTAATCTACAACAAGTCTTGGAAGGATCATGTTCAACATGTTGATAGATTGCTCAAACTATTGGAGGAGAAATAATTATATGCAAAAACCTTCAAATGTTTCTTTGGAGTACAAAGTTGGAATATTTGGGTCATATTGTATCTCATGAAGGTGTTAAGGTAGACCCTAGAAAAATTAAAGCCATTAGGGAATGGAAAATCCCCACATCCATAAAACATCTGCGAGGATTTCTCGGGTTGACAGGGTATTACCACAAGTTTGTTAACAATTATGGGAGAATAACGACACCTATAACAACATTACTAAAGAAAGATGCATTTGCTTGGACTTCAAAAGCAACAAAGGCCTTTGACCATATTAAAGAGACAATGTTCCAAGCACCGGTCTTATCTATGACAAAATTCACAAAAACATTTATTATGGAATGTGATGCCTCATGAAATGGAATTGGTGTTGTTTTAATGCAAGAAGAAAGACCCATTGGTTTTGAAAGTTGTCTAATCAAGGGAAAATATTTACACAAATCTATTTATGAGAAGGAAATGTTGGCAATACTACAGACACTTAAGAAATGGTGAACTTATCTAATGGGAAGACACTTCAAGGTAAAAACAGATCATGATAGTCTTAAATATTTTTTAGACAAAAGACTATCTTGAGAAGAGAAGTAAAAATGGGTCACAAAGATGTTGGGTTATGGCTTTGAGATCATCTACAAAAAAGGGGAGAAAAGTTTTGTTGTAGATGCACTCTCAAGAAAGGATGAAGATGTGGAAGTATTGCTCTGTGCCATTTCTATTATCCAACCAGATTGGATAGACGAAGCAGGGACGAATGGACGAATGATGAATAAGTGTGGGCACTCATTGAAAAGTCATAGCAAGATCCCAATACATCTGATACATTTAGCTAGAAAAATGATTTGTTATGGTACAAAGTTTTATTATACCTATGTAATAATTCCCAAATCAAACAAAAGATTCTTAGGGAATTGCACACATCTCCCTTAGGAGGGAATTCGGGATTTTTAAAAACTTACCATACTAGGGTTAAGAAGGATTTTTTTGGGATGGCCTTAAATTTGATATTTAAAAGTTTGTGGTGGAATGTTTGGTTTGCCAACAAAATAAAGTTGAGACAATTAAGACCCCAGGCCAATTAAAACCTTTATCCATTCCAATTCAACATTGGAAGGAGGTTTCAATGGATTTTATCACAGGTTTACCCAAGTCCGAAGGAAAGATTGTCATCATGGTGGTAATTGATAGACTTACCAAGTATGCACACTTTTTTGCATTATCTCATCCATTTAAAGCCAACACAATTTCCACTTCATTTATGGAAATAATTCAAAAGCTACATGGAAACCCAAAGGTTATTGTAAGTGACAAACATCATATTTTCACTGGAAATTTTTGGATAGAATTATTTTCTTGTTTGGGTACTCAGTTAGCTCATAGCTCATCTTATCACCCCTAATCTGATGGGAAAACTAAGATAGTGAACAAATGTTTAGAAGGATATCTATGTTTATCTTTATATGATAAACAGGCACAATGGGTCAAATGGTTGCCTCTCACTGAATGGTGCTATAACACTTCCTTCCATATTGCAAAAAATATGACTCCATTTATGGCACCTTATGGATATCATGCACTATCCATCACATCATATTTAAGAGAAAATTCTAAGGTTCAAGCAGTGGAAGATCACATCGAGCATAAAAAAAAATGTTCTCTAACTCTTAAAGCATAACCTCACTTTGGCGCAGAATAGAATGAAACAACAGGGATATCAACATCACATCGAAAGAAGTTTTGATGTAGGAGATTGGGTATTTCTACAACTACAACCGTACAAATAAATGTTGCTCAAGAAAGATAAGAAGGATAATAAATTATCACCGTAGTATTATGGTTTGTACAAGGTGTTGCAAAATATTGGTACCATGGAATACAAATTGGAACTTCCTGCATCTTCCCGAGTGCACCCAGTTTTCCATGTTTCATGCTTAAATAAGGTTATAGGTGACAAGCTCCCAGTTCAAACAATATTTCTAGATCTTTACGAGGAAGGAAAAATCATATTGGAACCTGAAGTAGTCAAAGAAACAAGAACTTGAGAGCTACAAAATTGGTCAATTTCGGAGTATCTCATCAAGTGGAAGAACTTACCCACTAAAGATTCTACATGGGAGGATGAGAATTTTATATAGAAGCTCCAGAACTACTCAAGCATTGAGGACAACACTTTTTTGAAGGAGAGGGGCATGTTAGGTCCCTAGAATACTAGTGTATTCCCTTATTATTATTGTCATTGTACCCCTTATTGTTATTGTTTTCCCCATGTTGTCCCCATATTGTTCTTATTCTACCCCATAGAATCCCACTAGTGTTATTGTTGTGCCCTTACATTATTATTATTATGTCAGATTTGATTATATTGTGACCCCTTAGACTCCTATAAATAGAAAGGAGGTCTTGTCATTTGTATTATCCAAGAATTGTTCATTTGTGTAATGTAAAGGAGGTTTCCCCCTCGAAGAGGCTACATTTTAAGTCATTGATCTATCTCTTTCTTATATTTTGTGAGCTAGTTTCATAACAAATACCCATAACATACTTAGTAGAAAGACATATCTTATTGATGATTGCATAGGCAAACCAGGTATGGGACTTCCACGAACCATTCGACCATAGGCTGGGCTGAACCAAATCTTGCTTTTATCCAGTCACCCCCCTTCCATATTCCAAGCATGAATGTGGGATATAATGAAAAAAATCCATCAACACTGAATTAGGTCTTCCATAGGCCAAATCACCCCAACCCTCAACTAGTGATTCCACCTCACATTCATACATCACTAACCATCACTGGATCGGTCTCTACGCAAGTTGTTGAGGGCTCTAGAGTGTTGTTCCAACCTGGCTTCCAGGACTAGTAATGCAACCCATGGCTGTTGTTAGGCTTCTAGAGAGTTTTTCCAATCAAGGCTTCGAGGACTAGTCACTAAACCCATAGCTCCCATCGGGCTTCTAGAGTGTTTTTCCAACCAAGGCTTCTAGGACTAGTAACTCAACCCACCAAGGGCTTCTAGAGTGTTTGTCCACCTAAGGGTTCCACGACTAGTAACTCAACCCAAGCTCTTACAAGGCTTCTAGATTGTTTGCCCAACCAAGGATTTCAAGACTAGTAACTCAACCAAAGTTGTTACAAGGATTCTAGAGCATTTTTCCAACCAGAGCTTCCAGGAACTAATAACTCAACCCATGGACAAAGGCATAAGAAAACCAATAGAAAATAAAAGTAAAACCAACAATACCATGCCTATCCAGGAAATGGAAAGGCTAGGCAAATCCACTGTAAATCTAGGCAATCCTCCATGTCAATGATAGATCATGACCAATAAACAACATGCATATGCCATGCATGCCAAAACTAGTGATGAAAACATACATGCAACTCGGTACCTACAAGGAAAACATATTGTAGCTGTTGAACACAATGTCTTCTTGTTCTTTCCTTCTCTTCTTTTTCCTTCTTTATCCAAGAATCCAATTATGCCACACTCTCCAAGAGTACTCCAAGAAAAATCGAAGTGTCAAAGTGTTTGAGGGAAAGAGAATAGGATGAGAGCTCCAAAACTGAACTGCCCAAAAGGTTACACTGACCAAGCGTGCCCATTGATCCTCAGAAGCATTTTTAGTAATGAGGCCTATATTTTCTTCAATTTCCATTATTTTCCTTCATTTTCCTCCCCACATGAAACTTGTGACATTTCACCTTCATTTTCTCCTAATTTCCATTATTTTCATAAATAAAAGTCACAAATTGCCATTTTTCCTTTGCAAAGCATTTACCATTTCCTTTGCAAAATTCCTTTAGCCATAATAACTATAAGGAACACCCACAAGGATTTTTTGCCTAACATTCAATTTGGAATATGTGTCCCATGACCATGGTCTTATATATTTTTACATGGATCTTTAACCAGTGTTGTTATAACTGCTACAAAATAGGACACCTTTTCACAACTTCATCATCCTCAAAATCCTTCCCTTTATCTCTAGAAATATGAATTTCAAACAATATAATTCCCTTTCAATAACTTCTCTTTTTCTAAATAGATGTAACCATTCTCACTGATATAGGATTCTTCTTTACCTGCAAAATTCTTCGTTCCCCATCATCATTCAGGCACTCAATAGCCTTATCATAGTAGTTGACTTTAGGCCTATGAATGAACAATCAATCCATTCCCAAAATCATACTATATGAACCCAAAGGAAGCACATTTAGATGTGTAGATGTAGGCATACCATTTAGCTCAAATTCACAAGATCTCACCCATTGATGAACTTTTCCCTTGGTCCCTATAGCCAACTGTACCAACCAAGATTATGCATGCACTTGTTTATTCAAGAAACACTTCTCCACTAGGTTAGGAGGTATATAAATATAATCAGATCTAGGATCAATCAAAATGGAAACAACTTGATCAAAAAGCTTACCTTCCATCCCGATAATGGATTCTTGAAGACCCACCTGCCTGCTATCCATTGTTGCATAAATAAAAGGAATATTTTAACCAACATACTCAACTATCTATGCCTCTTCAGCACTATAAATCCTAGGCCTACCACTGTAGTACGATGGAAACTCACTTTTGCAATGCTCTCCACCAAAATTTGAACACCTCAAAGGCTTCCTACCATTACCCTTATTCTACTCCCCAAGATGAATCCATGTCCTCTGTCAATTGCATTGAAATTACTATAAGGTGTTATGTTATCCTTGTCACCTGCATCCTGAAGATGAATCCATGATTTATAGATTTCTTTTTAGGTGTATCCAAAGATATGCTACCTCTGATTATGTCGTCCCTGTCCATAGTGTGTCCTCTATGAAACATGATGGCATATGCTCCATTTGTCTTTTCTTCTGTGATTGATTCTTAGTTGTCCCTTATTCTGCAAATATAAAATGCTCTGAAGGAATAATGCATAACTTTTGGTTTCTTTCATGAGCTTTGGCATGTATTTCCTATGCCTATAGTAGTTTGTTATTATCTTCTTCACAACTTCTGATTTTTTCTTCAAAATTCTTAGTGTATCCACTAAATTAGGAGTGTACTCTTCTACTTGTTTCCCAACTGACCTTTCCCATTACATAGAATTCACATCAATCCTATAAGGGGAGTCATGTGAACTGTACTCCACCATTCTTCTCTTCATTTCTGATCTTCTGTCTCTTGCAAGAATTCCATGTTAAATAAACTAAATATAGACATAATCAAAATCATACCTCAGTGTGTTTCAGGGCAGGCAATGACATTTTTACATGTCAATCTAGATTGTCATGATATAGATATATACTAACATCAACTTATCAACATCATCCATGATAACACAGAACATAGTAGACATATATACATTAACATACATGCATAACAATATTCATTTATCCCATCTAATCTAGGCGTTTGAACCTGGAAGTGTTGATACCACCCTATATACAACCCCTCCCACATTTACTTGTTGGAAATAATACTGAGAGGGGGGGCGGTGAATCAGTATTATTTAGTCAATATTTTCTTTTTCAAACCTAGAACATATATGCTACTTCAGTTAGAGAAAACCGCGTATATACACAACTACAAATAAGGAAACCCGCGTATACCATGTAGACTTATAATTTAATTTATTCTACAGATGTTGATCATTAATCTCTGCATCATAACCATATAAACAGTAACCGGGAACAATAAAACAGAGAAGACGACAATCACATACAAGATCACAAGATATAAGGTGGAAACCCAATGTGGGTGAAAACCACCTGCTGCAATTCGTCTCTATCTTCTTTTAATTAGAAACTTCTTTTTACAATGATTTTGTATTGGCGCAATCCTTTACCAGTACGCAGGCTGCTACCTGCAGAGAGCTACAGCCCTTTCTCGTTCTCCAGCTTCTCCTAGACGGGAGCCCCTTAGCTCTTGTACTAGCTAGGATACTAGTATGCAGGCTACTACCTGTAGAAGGCTACAACCTTCTCTTTTCTTCCAGGGACCACGTTTCATAAATTTTCAGACTGGATCCATGAACAACAATCAATCTCAACAATCTCCTTTTTACCACTTAAAACTGAATCAAATAGACACTTCTTGACAACTGTATCGAGAACACTGTAACAGTATCCACACACCAATTTTGAACCCAGATCACTGCAGCAATAAACAGAAGTAGCTAGAACATAATTCAAGAGACGTACGCTATTTCAACAACCAGAAACCTACGTGCATACACTTCTGTGTTTGGACCAACCTACGTATATGCTGCTTTTATTCATAGAACCAGCATGTATATGCGCCTTCGCTTCACTGAACCTACGTACAAATCTATAAAGGATAATTCACTCATTCATACATTAGTTCACCCAGATTACCAGATTTATAGATCAAGCATGCATCACATATAATAGATCAAAATCATACAAAGATACTATTATTCAAGACTTAAGATTTTGACCCATCAATATAACATATCTTTCTCCTTGCGCTCAGGTTCCTTCTTCATTCAGATCCAGATCTGTACCATAACCCAATCACTAGTATTCCAGATCTAGCGCTTTTTCAGATATTTAATCATTCAGCTTATTCTTTTCCAAATGATCTCCTTCCTCTTTTATAGTCTTAGGCCTTTCACAATACCACGATCCAAAATCATAACCAATCAATACCATGGACCCAATACTTGGGATCAACACTTCTGACGAGATACCATGGCCCAAAACCATAGGTTCAAATACCAAGGACTAAATACCACGAACCAAAAATAAGTTCTCCCACATGTACACGCTTTTTCTTGCATAAAAGTGTGTGTATATGCATACGCGCCTTTTGAACGTCTAACTCGCGTATATACGCAGCTTCGTCAAGTTGAACCTGCGTATATATATTTTCCTTCTTTCTAGGAGCCTAAACTGTGATTTGTCACTAGAGTGAGTTGCCATCAAGGACAACACCTGTGCCATAATGCCAACAATATCCCCCTTTGGACTTGATGGAAACCCCCAAGATCCTATCCTCAAAGTCATTCTCCCCCTTTGACATCAAGAG
The DNA here is from genome assembly GCA_000404065.3 of Pinus taeda. Classification (NCBI taxonomy): domain Eukaryota; kingdom Viridiplantae; phylum Streptophyta; class Pinopsida; order Pinales; family Pinaceae; genus Pinus; species Pinus taeda. The sequence continues at coordinate 47,825 of APFE030022162.1, forward strand.
CAAAGGGTTACTCTCCCCTTGAGTGCGTGCTGAAATCTCTGTTCTACTGAGCTGACAATGCTCCCCCTGACTGTAGGCAAGATCTGCAAAAAGATGTTCTTCAGGAAGAACCATGACTTATACATCATAAATGACCTTCCTATCACCAAAAGACTCTATACATACATTGATCACCCAACCAAGTGGGGATCATCCACCCAACCAGTGGGGATACATCAGAAAGTTACATATGACAACCAAGTTCATTACATCAATCATTCTAGGCATAGCGGGGAAACCAAAATAGGCCATTACATGACCTTGATAATAATAAAAGATATACATGAAAGTCACCAATAACTAATATCATCAGCATTTTTCAATCACTATTCATATCAACAACCATGTTCCCCTTCTGTTCTCCCTCTGCATTTGTTCCTCCTTAAATCAACAGCTGTGAACTTAAACCAAAAGCTTTTAAGATAAAACCAACATTGCATTATTAGAAGTTTATCTGCTCCCCTTGAACCTGTGCCAGATGGTCTCTGTCAGACTCATATCAGATTCTCTTCAACCAAAGTCTGTCCCCACTGTTTTCATTCAAACCACCATATACATGATTGTATCTACATAAACCGGCGTATTTATGTGGATCCTCCTCATGCGACTGGCGTACAACCACTTTTCTCTGAAACAGACATATTTCAATAGCAAGATGATGCATCAACTACTCCCAGCTTCTGTCTGAGGTATTCAAATGTCTCCCTGGGTAGTGGTTTGGTGAGTATATCAGTAACTTGTTCCTTAGAGGGAACATACTCCAACTTGACCTTTTGTTCTAGTACTTGTTCCCGGAGAAAATGATATGTGATCGGTATGTGCTTAGTCTTTGAATGCATAATAGGATTCTTTGAGATGTTGATAGCACTTGTATTATCACAAAAAATGGAGATAGGTGGAGCACAAGTGATTTGAAGATATTGCAATGTTTGCATCATCCAAAGAGGTTGTGTGCAACAAGATGCAGCAACTACATATTCTGCTTCAGCTGTAGATAAAGCAATAGAACTTTGTTTCTTGCTGAACCAGGATACCAATCTAGGACCCATGAAGAATGCACCACCACTAGTGCTTTTCCTGTCATCCATTCTTCCTGCCTAATCTGCATCTATATATGCATGAAGTGTGAGATCTATATCTCTAGGATACCGTAAGCCATAGTTTGGAGTTCCTTGAAGATACTTGAAAATTCTCTTAACTGCCTGAACATGAGTTTCCTTTGGATTTTCCTGAAACCTTCCAACTATTCCCACTTCATGCATAATGTCTGGTCAGGTACCTATTAGATAGAGTAGACTACCAATCATGGATCTATAGGTTGGTTGTTGCACTACTGCCGATTCATCATTTGCGCTGAGGCTGCAACCTGTCACCATCGGGGTACATACAGGTTTCGAATCCTCCATCCCATATTTCTTCAAGATCTACTTGAGATACTTGGTTTGTGATAGAAAGATGCCATCCTTGTTTTGTTGGACTTGTAAACCAAAAAAATATGTGAGCTCACCAAGCATAGACATTTCAAACTCTTTCTGCATCACTAAGGCAAAGTTTAGACTCATGTCTTCTTCATTCCTACCAAAGATGATATCATCAACATACACAACAAGTATTAGCAACTTATCATTGTCAATTCTTATATAAAGATTGCTATCAATTGATCCTTTCATAAAACCTTGCTGATGGAGGTATTTATCCAAGCGATAATACCAAGCCCTTGGAGCCTGTTTAAGGCCATGAAGAGCCTTTTTGAGTCTGCACACAAGATTTGGATCATTTCCAAGGATAAACCCATCTAGTTGCTCAATATACACTTCTTCATCCAAGTCTCCATTTAGAAAAGAAGATTTTACGTCCATTTGAAATACTTTGAACTTCTGAAAACTAGAGAGAGCAACATTCTGATGGCCTCAAGTCTAGCAACGGGAGCAAACGTTTCTTCAAATTCGATTCCTTCTTGTTGAGCATACCCTTTACAAACCAGTCTGGCTTTGTTTCTAATAACTTCCCCATTTTCATTCAACTTGTTTTTGAATATCCATTTTGTCCCTATGACATTCTTATCTTTTGGTCTAGGAACCAACTCCCAAGTGTTATTCTTTTCAATCTGCTCAAGTTCTTCATCCATTTCCTAGACCCAGCATTCATCTTTTCATGCCTCTTTTACATTTCGTGGTTCAGTGGAGGAGAGTAATGCCAAATAACTTAAAGTTTCTGCAATTATTTTTCTTGTTTGTATACTTGCCTCTTTCTGCCCCAAAATTTGAGATTATGGATGATTCTTCAGAACGTACCTGGATGGAGTCTTTTCTTCTATCCTTATCTACTCTTCTGGCGCCTCATGGGTTTCTTATTCATCATGAATCTGATTTGATGTTGATGAATAGTCCTCATCATATTTGAAATCTTCAGATCTTACCTACCTAGGAGTGCTTTCTTTTTCATCAACCATAACATCAATACTTTCAACAATTTTTCCAAGCCTTTTATTGTAACACTTGTATGCTTTGCTATGGGGAGAGTAACCAAGGAGAATGCCTTCATCAGCTCTAGGTTCAAACTTGCCAAGATTGTCATTAGTATTTTTGATGTAGCATTGCTCCCAAAAATTTTGAAGTATTTTACCAAGGGAATCTCACCATACCACAGTTCGTGAGGAGTCTGAGTGTTGTCCACCCGGACATTTGTCTTTTTGAGAATAACAACTGCAGCAAATGCAGCTTCACCCCAAAAAGTTGCGGGAGTTCCAGACTCATCCATCATAGCTCGAGCCATTTGTTGAACCATTCTGTTCATCCTTTCCAATACTCCATTTTGCTGAGGAGTCCTTGCAGTAGAGAATTCCCTTCTTATTCCATGTTCTTCACAAAAATCGAAAAAACCATTTGAGGTAAATTCCCCACCTCTATCAGACCTGAGGCATTTGATTTTCTGATCTGATTTGTTTTCAACCAATGCTTTGAAAGATTTGAATTTTTCGAGGGCTTCGTCTTTGTGCTTCATAAGTCCTATCCAACACATCCTAGAGAAGTCGTCAATGAATAATATAAAGTATTCTTCTCCTCGAGGTGACCTTTTCCTAGATGGACCACATACATCAGTATGGACAAGTTCAAGTGGCCTACTAGCTGATCCTTCCTTCTTAGGGAAGTTAGTTCTGGTTTGCTTACCAAACTGACATGATTTGCATATTGTATTGTCTCGAATTATGATGTCTGGAAGTCCACAAACTGCCTGGTATTTGCATGCTTTCCTTATTTGTGAGAAGCTTAGATGCCCCAATCTTCGATGCCATAGCTAGTGTTCATCATTCTTGCTTAGATAGCATTGATGTTGTCCTTCCTTGAATATGTATAAATTATTTGGAGTTCTTATGCATTTGATCACTGTTTTTCTTGTATCAAGATCACAAACACTACATCCATTTGATGGAAATATTACCTCAGTTCCTTGATCGCACATCTGACTGACACTTAATAGATTATGCTTTAATCCATCAACATACATAACATTTCCAGCTTTGACCTTTTCTTTCAACTGAACAGATCCTTTACCTTTTATGAATGCATGGGTGTCATTTCCAAATGAGACCTTCTTTTCCCTTTCTAAGGCACTATATGATTGAAGTTTTTCTTTATCACCTATCATATGTTTCGAACATCCACTTTCGATGTACCATTGATTTTCCTGTCCTTCTGCATATAAGGCTATCCCACATCTTTCTAGTTGTGATTCCTTCATTCTCCATGTTTTGGCACTTGAGGCTTGTTCCTTCTGAGTTGTTTGCCAAAACCTGCCCCTACATTTAGAATCTTCATGACCGAAGTTGTTACAAATAGAGCATTCTATTTCATTTTCAAGAGCAGAAACGTTATTGAAGGTTCTTTTCATGATCCCAGTCATACTTCTTTGTTTTTGAGCTTCTCTAGTCATGATTGTCTTATAGGCTACACATTGAGCTTCTTTCTGACCAAAGTTATGACACAAGAAACATTGGCCATTGAAGAAATTCTTGTGATTATACTCTCTACCAACCGAATGATTGTAGTTTCTATTGACATCCATTCTTGAGGAAAATTGAGAAGGTTTTACCTGTGGCTGGTTGTAGCTTTTGTTCATCCTTAAAGTAGATTTCCCCTTATTTACTTAGTAATATTTGTTCATCCTTGAGGTAAATTGTCCCTGATTTACCTGGTGATCTTCATTTGGCCTTTGCTCACTTCTCCTTGTTGCATCAAGATAGCTTTTGAAGGTGGATGGTTTCTGTGCTTGAAATGCCTCTTCATTATATCCCAGACCTATCTTGATTAATGGAGAGTGCTGCATTTTGAAAATCTCATCTAAAGTTTCAGACCCTTTAGCAAATTTAAGATAAGAGCTTTAGTTTTCTCAATCTCTTTTATAAGTCCCACAATTTCACATTATAACTTTTCATGATGTTTTTCCTTTTCAGATAGTTGGAATTGCAGAGTATCAATAATCATATTTTTTTCTTCTAAACAAATTTTGAGTTTAGAAATCTCTTCATAAAGACCTTCTTCATATATAGCATCCATGAAATCATCATCTTCAAAAGCCATTAAAAGTCTATAATTGTTACCTTGTTCATCTTCATCACTATTTGAAAGTCCATCACTATCTTCATGAGTGTAATAGTTTTTTTTTATTTATATTTTGTTTCTTGTTCCATCTAACAGGTTCCTTACCTTTGTCAGGGTTATTTTCTTCCACTAGCAAAACATTTGAAAGGTAACTTATCTTTGAATCTTCCAGCACCCTGTTGAAGGTTCTTGACAAAATTTGACTCTTCCTCTTCTTCTGACATATGTCCTGACTCATAGTAATCCCCTTTGCTTGAAGCCTTGAATACAGCTTCTCTCCTGTCTGATGGTCCTCCTTTCCTCATTTTGTAAGCAGTTAGAATTCCGTGCAGTTGTGACATGGTAAGGTCTTGTAGATTCTGTTTTTCTTCTATTGGAGAAACTTTTGATTCAAACTTAGAGGGCAGAGATCTTAGAACCTTTTCAACCACAACAGCCTCTTTTATTTCTTCACCCAAGTTTTTCATGCAATTAACAATCTCATCTATACGTAGGAAATAGTTAGCCACACTTTCATCATTGTACATTCTGAGATTTTCATACTGAATTCTGAGTGTTTGAAGTTTTGCTCGTTTTACCTGTTCATCTCCTTCATAGCTCAGAACTATCTTGTCCCATATTTCTTTTGTGGTTTTATACTGCATAACCTTGCCGAATTCTGATTGAGATAGACATCCTAATAGAGTATTGACAACCTTTGCATTTGTTTCATACTGCTTCTTACCAACCAAATCTGTAGGGGTTGTTGATGGAAAAGAGTACCTTGTATCTATGATATGCTAGACTTCTGTACCAAGAGATTGAAGATAGGTTATGATTCTTACCTTCCAATAGATGAAGTTGGTCCCATAAAAAATTGGTGGCCTGATCGATGCTTTTCTTTGTAGTTGCTCATGATGATAGATCTTCCTTCAAGCGATCAATATTCTTCTAAAGGACCTTCTCTAATACGAAATTGTTGGAAATAATACTGAGAGGGGGGCGGGGGGGGCGAATCAGTATTATCTAGTCAATATTTTCTTTTTCAAACCCAGAACATATACGCTACTTCAATTAGAGAAAACCGCTTATATACGCAACTATAGATAAGGAAACCCACGTATACCATGCAGAGTTATAATTTAGTTTATTTTATAGATGTTGATCATTAATCTGTACATCAGAACCATATAAACAGTAACCCGGAACAGTAAAACAGAGAAGATGACAATCACACACAAGATCACAAGATATAAGGTGGAAACCCAATGTGGGTGAAAACTACCTGATGCAATTTGTCTCTATCTTCTTTTAATTAGAAACTTCTTTTTACAATGATTTTGTACTGGCGCAGTCCTTTACCAGTACGCAAGTTGCTACCTGCAGAGAGCTACAGCCCTTTCTCGTTCTCCAGCTTCTCCTAGAAGGGAGCCCCTTAGCTCTTGTACTAGCTGGGATACTAGTATGCAGGCTACTACCTGCAGAAGGCTACAACCTTCTCTTTTCTTCCAAGGACCACGCTTCATAAATTTTCAGACTGGATCCATGAACAACAATCAATCATCAACAATCTCCTTTTTACCACTTAAAACTAAATCAAATAGACACTTCTTGACAATTGTATCCAGAACACTATAACAGTATCCACACACCAATTCTGAACCTAGATCACTACTGTTATATACCTAGGAGGGTAATATGGGGTACAAAGGGAGGTACCCAAGGTAATAACGTAATAATGGGATGGGCCATAGTAATAAATAAGGTGGTTAACCCATATCATGTAAGAGACCACAAGTAGTTAGTAATAATGTAATGGGCCCATGGTATTAGTGGATGGTATGAAGGAACCATGGTAATGATCAATGGTATTGCATGTATGAGGCCTATATAGAGGCTAGAGACTCCATGTCAAGAAATATTGTCAAGGAATTGTGTCAAGGAATAATGTGAAGGATTAGTGTATGAACAGGCATATGGCTTGTGGAGTGTTCTCCTTCCTTAAGGAGTGAATGTATGGTGTTGCCCTACCTTAAGGGTTTGACAATAAAGTGAATCATTTCTATCTATTTCGATCTTGTTATTTATTGGGTTATTTCTGTTATTATCATATATTTCTGGTTTAGATCCATAACAAGTGGTATCAGAGCTATAAAGACTAGAAAATAACCCAAGAATAACAAGATCGAAATAGATAGAAATGATTCACTTTATTGATATCAAACCCTTAAGGTAGGGCAACACCATAAATTCACTCCTTAAGGAAGGAGAACACTCCTCAAGCCATATGCCTGTACATACAATAATCCTTGACAATTCCTTATAGTAAAGAAGCATTTCTATATTCAGATCTTATCATTTCTAAGGTTTATTTATATTCTCAAATATTTCTAGGTTAGATCTATAACAAGTGGTATCAGAGCACTTTCTTGGGCAAAAAAGTGGATAATTTTTTACTTTTTGAAGGATTTCCGGGGCATCGAGTTTATAGATAAGATCTATATGTTTTGGTACAAGATCTACAAAATATAATTCCATATCTGGATTGAAAAAAAAAATCAGCTAAATCGGAGTCGGGATGAAGGAGATATCGCTGATTTAAAAAACAGTGGGTTGCAGATAATTTTTCAGGGCAACGCGTTTTCAGCGCAGATCTGGACGTCTTGGTGCAATATCTGCAAATTATAATTGTAGATCTGGATTCTTTGTAAAAAACCACCCAATTTCAAAAAAAAAATCAGTTGAATCAGAGCCCGGATGAGGGAGATATCACTGATTTAAAGTTAGCTCTTTTTTGCAGAAATTTTGGTGACGGCGGGAGAGTTGCAGCGCAGATCTAAAATTCTAGTGCCTGGATTAGAATTTCTATCATATGGGCAGATGCAGAATGGTTGTTCCATTTCCAAAAAGAGGTCATAATAGGGATTCTGAGCAATATTGACTAAATGGTGACAATTTCAAATTTTCGCCAAGTAAGTGAATTTTTTCAAAACCTTCTTCATGGCTTTTATAGGAAAAGATAATGGTTCTACTATTGAAGAACACATAAATGAATACAAGAGTTTATTTAGACACAATTGGAAATGGGTGGCAATGGCTAGTTTTAAAGATGAGGCAGCCACATGGTGGGAATTACTTAACCAAAAGAAGTGTCTCAACCTGCCCGATGAAGAATTTGAAAAATTACTTTTAGACAGATGGTCTCATGCCAGAAAACACGATAAGGAGAAACACGTGGGGTTATTTCCTACTGGTATATCCTTATTGCAAGTTCATGGATTGCTTTAGAAGGAGAAAATCATTGTGTCTATAAATCCGAACTGCAAGAAAAATCTCATAAATGTCAACTTGGCAAACAAATTGCACGTTCCAACAAAACACATTGAAAACACACAAGTTGATGATGCGGATGTTCAACTTTATAAGGATTTGAAGCTTTCTATGGATAAGTATGTGTTACATGGATATTTTTATACTTCAAAGATGGATAATATGGATGTTTTTTTGGGATATCCTTGGATGGAATCTGCAGGTACTATCAATATTAATGTGCAGAAGAAATTCTTGAAGCTCTGGTATAAAAAGAAGAAAATTACATTATAGGATATTCCCATCAATAAACAGGTAGAGTACATGGAGGCTGAAGTAGAAGATGTTCCAGGCTCTGACATATTAGATGATGAGCCAGTGATGATCGACAATCAAACACAAACAGAGGCTGAAGAAGAAAAGGTTACTGGTGTTGATCCATCAGAGGTGGGCTCAGTGATTGAAGTAATATTGAAAGATAAGACACCACAACATGCACCAGATAACAGTCAGGCTCCAGTAAGGGGTGAATTAAAGAAAAAGACACCGTGGGTTAAAACTTCAACATATCATCACCCACATCACCCCGCAAGACAAACCATCAAGTACCAAGTAGTCAAGACAACAACCCCGTAGGACGGATAGCGAGGAAAGAAGATCCACTACACACACAATCACACAGAAGAGCTGCCATGGTCAACTTCCATCTCAAGCGAGCGAGGCACCAGTGAGATCGAGGGTTCACCTTTCTCTTGGATGGCTAGATGCATGTGCATGGTACCAGTGGACTACTCTTTTGAGTATATCTTATTATTTATGTTCTTCCCATGTTTCGGGGACAAAACATGCTAAGGGGGATGGAATGTTATATACCTAGGGGGGTAATATGGGGTACAAAGGGAGGCACCCAAGGTAATAATATAATAATGGGATGGGCCATATTAATATGTAAGGGACCAAAAGTAGTTAGTAATAATGTAATGGGCCCATGGTATTAGTTGATGGTATGAGGGAACCATGGTAATGGTCCATGGTATTGCATGTATGAGGCCTATATAGAGGCTAGAGACTCCATGTCAAGGAATTGTGTCAACAATTATTGTATGAACATGCATATGGCTTGTGGAGTGTTCTCCTTCCTTAAGGAGTGAATGTATGGTGTTGCCCTACCTTAAGGGTTTGACAATAAAGTGAATCATTTCTATCTATTTCGATCTTGTTATTTATTGGGTTATTTCTATTATTATCATATATTTCTAGTTTAGATCCATAAAAAGTGGTATCAGAGCTATAACAAGTGGTATCAGAGCTATAACAACTACAGCAATAAACAGAAGCAACTAGAACATAATTCAAGAGACATACGCCATTTCAAAAGCCAGAAACCTGCGTGCATACGCTTCTGTGTTTGGAACAACCTACGTATACGTTGTTTATTCATAGAACCAGCGTGTATACGTGGCTTCGCTTCACTGAACCTGCATACAAATCTATAAAGGATAATTCACTCATTCATACATTAGTTCACCCAGATTACTAGATTTATAGATCAAGCATGCATCACATATAACAAATCAAAATCATAGAAAGATACTATTATTCAAGCCTTAATATTTTGACCCATCAATAGAACATATCTTTCTCCTTGCACTCAGGTTCCTTCTTCATTCAGATCCAGATTTGTACCATAACCCAATCACTAGTATTCCAAATCTAGCACTTTTTCAGATATTCAATTATTCAGCTTATTCTTTGCCAAATGATCTCCTTTCTCTTTTATAGTCTTAGGCCTTTCACAATACCACGATCCAAAATTATAACCAATCAATACCATGGACCCAATACTTGGGATCAACACTTCTGACGAGATACCATGGCCCAAAACCATAGGTTCAAATACCAGGGACTAAATACCACAGACCAAAAATAAGTTCTCCCACATGTACGTGCTTTTTCTTGCGTGAAAGTGCATGTATACGCATACGTGCCTTTTGAACGTCTAACTCGCGTATATACGCAGCTTCGTAAGTTGAACCTGCATATATATATTTTCCTTCATTTTGAGACCCTGAACTGTGATCTGTCACCAGAGTGAGTTGCCATCAAGGACAACACCTGTGCCATAATGCCAACATTACCCACTTTGACAAGCTCCCTAGGGTAAATAGGAGCCATGTGTCACTATGATATGAACTGACCTTAAAGTTCCTATTATGGAAGTGGGTCCTACAAAGTGGAACTAATCTAACATCCCTTAGAGACTACAAGTCACTAAAGATACTACCAACCACCCCAAGTGATCAATCCCTAAGCTATAACTCTTTTTCACCAGGCTTACTCCCCAACCATACCCATAACACTTCATGCATGTAGTTGGTAGGATATAACCACACCTATATGCCTATCTCCATGCAGTTATGACCCTAAATCCCATGTTTTGTGCACGCAGTTGTGAAATTTATGCCATTTTTTTAGTCTAGTGTCTAGAACACTACCCATAACTACTTGTAACTTTCTAGAATCATGACAATGATGATAACAATTCTAAATAATAAAAACTAAAGAAATACCTTGACTTATACATTCCTAATACATGATAGAAATTTGGTCAAACACATAATAAACATAGAAGCTATAGGTTATGAATGCATATCAAATCATAAACTTATGAATTTTATCTAAGAATCACCAAGAAGGCTCCATGCCCTCTTAAGATAGATGCAAAAATACTTGTTAGCCCAGGAATTCATCAACCATTAAATAAATTATTAAAGAATGAGAGAGATCCATAGCTAGAGAACTTCATGAAACCATGCATATAACCAACATATAACCAAAATAGAAACTATGACAAATCATCTACAAGATCACCATAATAACCAGTACAAGTGCTCATAGATCAAAATAGGAAAACAACTCATATGAACATATGAAAATTCGAACCATGTTAGGGACTTCCATGTACCACCCAACCATAGATTGGGTTGAACTAAATATCTCATTCAGCCAATAACCTTTGTGTCATGTTCCAAGGATGAACGAGAGATCAAAAGTGTTGAACCAAAATAAAACCAATCGTGGATTCCATAGGCCAAACCATCTCAATCCTAAATCACAATGATCTCACCTATATGGTCCATAAATCATTAACATCAACTAGATTGGTTTATACCCAAGCTGTCTAGGGCTCCAGGAACTTGTAACTAAACCCACAACCTCTAGGGAACCTATGTTGTTACAAGGCTCTAGAGATCTCCCATCTCAACCCACAACATCAAGGAAACCCAAGCTATGTCAAGGCTCCAGAGAATTTTCCCCAACCCACATTCATACAAAACCTGGGAACCAATCAGAAAACCAAATAAGGAACCCAATACATTATGGCTATCTTGTAAATGGAAAGGCAAGGCTAAAACCACTGTCAATATAGAAAAATCTCCATGCCAATGAAAACATGTAACCACGGAACCAAATTCATATGCTTTGCATCCAAAAACTAGAAAAGAAATCGCACATGCAACCTATTACCTGTAAAGTAAGATTGGTGTAGCTATTGATCCAACTGTCTCCTTGTGCTTCCTTTCTTTGCTTTATTTTTGCTTCTTCCAAATCCAAGTGAATGTGTTGTAGTGGCTACAACCACCCTCCAAAATTTTGCCTTAGCTTTGTTTTGTATCCTCCCTACCAACCATCCTTAGCAACATGTTTGTCATTGCCAAGCACACAAGCTTCAGCTGAGTTTCAGTGGCTTTCTGGCCTGTGCATGTTAGCTTGTTTGTCTCCCCCCCAGAGGATAACATTCTAGACTTATACTATTTGCTGGCTAAGAGATTCCCCCGAAAAATCACCCAATTATGGAAGGGAACCATCATTCCCTCTAGAAATTGTGCAAATCATCTCAGCAACTTGTTGGGCTCCAGAATTGTACATAATAGTTAGGCAGTCCTCCCTCAGAAAACTACACAATCTGACCCTACACTTGGCCTCTGCCCATAAATTGCACAATTATGGGAGGTAGTGACTTGCTCAACCTAGAAATTACGCAATGCTTGATAGAAAACCAACTTTTCTTAACCCAAAAAATGCACAAATTTTCATCCTAAGCTCGTAGACTAATGAATGTGCCTTCAAGTTGACCTGTTCCCTTTGTGACCGAGAAAAACTGATTTGCATGCATGGGTTGCTCTCTCTGAAATAGAAAAAGGTAGCACGCAAAAGGCATCCCTAGATTTAAGGGATCTATTTTTAGCAGCTAGAGGTTACATGCAAAGATCATTTTAGAAACCTCTCTACCAGTGGCACTTTTCTCCTAGATTTGTGGCATGTGCCTCATAACCTCGATCTTATCAAAAATTATGAACCAGATGTTTCAGAGCTCATACCTCACATCGATCTTGTAGCTCTGATATCTCACATCGCATCTAGGAGTCTTTGACACTTTCAACTTATCTGTTTCAGGGTAAGTTTGCTTCTCATGTCTTGTGCTATGTTTTTGTCGCTTTTTCTATTTTGCTTTGTGTAAGTGTTTTCTGCTTGATTTCAATGGCCGCTTGCTCTTGTTTTAATGTATGTTAGCTTGTAAAAGCACTGTTTCAGTTTTCATTTGCATCTCATTGTTTTCACATGCATGACACTATTTTTGCACCGACAGTTGTTGTTGCGGCGACCCGCTTCACACACATGCATTCTTTCCTGTTTTCTAAATCCTACACTTGTTGTTTACATGCATGATCATTAACTCTTGTTTACACTCATTTTCCCCATGCATTCATACTTATCATGTTTTCAGTCGCGCGTCGGTGGGTTTGGGCCACCTTGGCCCAAACCTTGCCTTGCCTAGCTAGAATTACACATTTTTAGAAGTGAAGGCTTTGCCTTCCCTCAAGAAATTGCACAATTTTGGCCCAACACTGACCTCTAGGATTGCAATGCATAGTTCTGGGAGGTAGTGCCTTGCTGGCCCCAGAAACTACGCAATGTAGTTTGCTGGTTTGCATGTCACTGTTGACTACAATTGTGCATTGCGCAGTTTCAGTCCTCAACAAGCTAGGTTGTACTATGTATTGTGTGGTTATAATAGTCATTTAGCCTCCAAACAACCTGGACTATGCCTTACGTAGTTTTGGTAGTCATTCTTCCAGCCTCGTGAAAATTGTGCAATCTTCACATACAGTCACACATGTATGTTGCATGTCAGTCCTCCAGTTTATTTCAGTTTTCGACTAACAGATTGCCTACTGTGAGTGTTGCTATTTCTCCAAGTATCACAGGTGTTCTTCTGCCTCTCAGTAGCACAGGTACAATGGCTCTAGGAGAGCAGAGTCAAAGGCACCATTGAGTGTGCAATTGGGGGTGCAGTCGATCAAGTGTCTATGAACTTTCCTATCTATGAAGACATAAAGTTGTTCATGGACAAGAATATCAATGTGAAATGGCAACGAAATCACAGCGAGCAACACCGTTAGCAATAGCAGAAGGTAGAAGACCTGCATGTGACAAATGCAAGAGGAAGGTCATTGACAACATAGAGGTGGATCAAGGTTGCAAGTTCGAGTAGATTCACTTGTGAGGAAAGAAGCTTTGGAGATTGAGGTTATAAGGTGACAACATGACAGGAGGATCACACGAAGGCAGAGAGAGAAACATAGAAGGATCTACATGAAGCAGCAACTCAAGGAAGAATATGAGTTGCAGAGATGAGAGAAGGAGTTGCAGTAGGAATAGGTACAGCAGGAGGAACAACATGCACTGACTGATGAAACTACACCCATATAGGTTATAGAACTAGCTCAGCAGCTAGCACAAAACAAGCATCGTGATTAGTGTCATCGATCACATGCAAGGGTGTTCAGGAGCATGGATATCATTATGCTTACACATGCGATCCCACCCACTGGCACATTCACCGAGGTGAAGACATGAACCAAGTATGACCGAAGCTGAACATGTATTTTGATAGGATGATGTGCATATTCACCAGCGCAAACTTGAAGATCAACACAAACACTGTGCATCAATATGTTGCTGATCTAGTTTCACTCAATATGATGATATGCATGTTATCAGATGAGTTAGACAGAGGAGCCATATTAGTGTACCCGGATGCAACGGAGGGAAGATTTCGTTTACAACACAATGTCACCATTGAGCACGCGGACACCATCATAGACGACCAAGCTTGGCATCAGTTCACCATCATCGATCATCATGAGGATGTCAAAGAGTTGGTCTTCCCACAACTATCTGAGTCTTAATGATAGCTTGCATGGCTTGTTCAAGCCTATTTTGCCTCACATGGGTACATGTGCAAATTGTATGTAACATCTTGTAATTCCAAGTGTCGATAGTTGAATGTAATAGTCATGTAGTAGGTGAAGATTCATGAGGGTAGGTGACGAGTCACCAAGGGGAATGTCAAGGGTCACCCCACCCTTTGCTATTTATAGAACCTCATAATTCATTGTATAGGATTTTGGGTAGCTAAGCTTTCGATAGAATTATCTTAGAGAAAGCTTGGATAGTATTGTACTGAGCTGTGAGTTCTCCACAGTGCAGAGCTAATACATCTCTTTGGAGGAGGAGGTAGTAGTGACTGTAACGTTCTGTTATCGAGACTAGTGGTTGGTCATGGTTGTTGTCGAGCGATAAAAAGGTGCCTTTTTAACTCCTAATTACCTCACATTAATTGTCAACCCAAGGGCGACATTTTATTTTAAGAGTGTACTCAGTCTGAGGTAGCTATTTACTCAAGAGTAATGTTTTGTAGTATAGTGCTCAAAATACAAAAGTAAATGAATACTTGAAAGAAAATATACTTACAGCAAAATACCTTGAAGCCTAAATCATTCATTCGGAAAAATAAGCAATGTATGAGTTAAGGGTCCAGTAACAATAACTCATACCTTTGGAAACTGATGTAACCAAAAGTAATCAAGGAACTAATCATCAATCTAAGGACTAGACAACAAATGCCAATGCCCACTACAGTTTCAGATCGTTCTGCACACCAAAGCAAAGATAATGCGAATAAGATGAAATGGAACAGCAGCTAGGAAATGTAACAGCAACTGAATTCAATAAGCAACAACACCTTAGTCTACAATAATAAATGCAACAATTGTGTTCTACAGAAATCAAATGGGAATCCTGTCTCTTTAAAGATGAATCGAATAGCACACGGTAAATAGAACAACACTAATTAATGATAGAATATGGAACAACGCTTGAAAGCCAAATACAAATTCATAATAACTTAACACACGGCACACCTTAATAGTAACCTAATCTGGTAATCCAATTATCAGTCTTAGTTATAAAGAATACGACTGTATTTTGTAATGGAACAATAACGTCAATAGATTCAACAATCTCAAGGAAATATAATCTCTAAGATGAATTCAGTAATACCAATTAAAGAGTGTTACAACATGGATACACTGTAATTGAACAACAATACATTCTATAAGGACCAACAACATTATATCAATGATTAAAAGAACAACAATGCATTACCAAGTCAAGATGAATCAATACGGCATTCCTGTCATAGAGAACGATATTACTCAATTGAACATAAATTAGATATAACAGAACTGTGATCTAAAATAATAGAACATACCAGATTACCAAATAAAGTTGATAATGAAAACCACACATAAGCCAAAGAGA